>JAOTQR010031089.1:41280-73056 GCA_025774065.1 Solanum ossicruentum | reverse complement strand
TAGAGGAACCAACAAGTCAAAGGTGCTACTTGGGAGGACGAAGCGGATATGCAAAAGAGATACCCTTATCTTTTCCCCCCACTCAAGCCTAAGGTATTGATCTAAGTCATTTATATGATCTCAAGTCTTAAGTTCAGTCCTCATGTCATTGAATACGTTCATGCTTAAATGACAAGTTCATGATAATTTTACATTTATATTGAGATTTTTGAAATGATGTTTAAGTGCATTATTGCATCCTTATGTGGGAGGAAATTTTCATGTTTACACCTCTCACATATATTTCTTTGAAATTCGGGGATGAATGTTCCCAAGGGGAAGATATTAAAATGACCCTAAAAAGTGGCCAAAATTATGGGTCTTAAAAATGCCTGGAATCATAATTTCCTTATATCTCAAAATACGTACATGATATCGAAAATTCGGCTTCATATTCTTGTTCAGGGGATCAAATTGAGTAGACTACGAGTCTAACCCCTATTTAAGAGAAACCGTATCAAAATTTGAAAATCATAAAAAAACGATTTCCAGTGAGGTTTTCGTGCCAAAGGTGCGATGTGCCAAGGGTGCGCCTCAGTTCATTTTGTGTGCGATTTTCAAGCTATATCCAAGACTTTTGGGCCTTGGACCTAAGTGTTCCCATGCATGAAAATACCTTTACTTAGACTTATTTCACCCTCATATCATTCAAGATATTCCCAAATACTCACTCAAACACTTCGATAATATTTCATCTCCAATTTCAAGTCTCAAAACTTATCCGTATCTTAAGGTTCTCATTCAAGCTTCCAGTCTCCATCTCTAATCTTCTTCAAAGAATCTCCAAAGTCAAGTTATGGGGGTTTCTTTCATGGGTTCCTTTCACCTATGATACCCAAGCTCTATTTTACCTAACATTGCACAATTTAAAGTTCATTTACTCATGGGTCTTATCTATTATGAATTTCACTGTACAGTATGTTGGGGTTTCATGGAATTATGGTTGTTTTAGCATATTTTGAGCTATGAATCTATTATCTTTTGTGAAATTTGCTTATGGGCATTGATGTATATGGCTTGAGGGTGTTACCAAGTATCTATTGATGGTTTTACATGGAATTTTCTAGCATGATTTCACTCATGAATTACATGGTTTTGCATTAGCAGTACACATCTTCCAATGTTTGATAAAATATTCAGATCATGATTTCTTGAGGAAATGAAGGCCCAATGCATATCTTACGAGTTTAATGACTATATGATGATGAAATGAACATATGCATATGATTTTCTTCTATATAGTGTTTGAATATGACCATGCCCTACTTGGAGGTTGCGCACTGGGTAACCATGTAGAGGGGTTTGTACCTTGATAACCATATTGAGGGGTTTCTACCTCGGTCATTAAGGGTGGTAGGGTGTGACTATCTACTAACCATGTTGGGGGTTTGTACATTGATAACCATGATGGGGGGTTTGTACCTCGGTCATCTAGGGTGGTAGGTACGACGATCTAGCAACCAATTGATGGGTTGGTACCTCAATCACCAAGGGTGGTAGGGTGCGACGATCCACTAGTATGATAGTGGTCTCTTCTTGCACACTTATTATATTCTATATAAGCATGATTTACTACATAGCATCTCACATGCATAGATATTGTTATACGCTGCTCATTGCCTATGCTTATGCATTTTGATTATATTACTTATCTCTTGTTGCATTGCATCCTACATACTTAGTACATTCAAATGTACTAACGCATACTTTATACCTACATGATGTCATCATGTAGGAACCGGAGCTCTACTTGATTATCCTTCTCCACATGGCTAGTACGACTTCTCTCAAGATCTATGTTGAGTCCTCCATTTCGGAGATAATATTTATGATCTCACCCTATGTTTCAAGACTATCTCCTTTTATGTATATGTTGACTGTGAGGGTGAGATCGGTAGCTTGTCTTGGCCCTCGCTAAGTATCTAAGTTTTAGAGGTATTTTTGGACATACTTTGTATTATGCTATGCGCTTTGACTCTCTCTTGACTCTTGATATATATAATATGGAAGTTGTCCCTTAGCCCCTTTGTCCATATTTATTATCTCTTGTTTTATTTTTATTGCTTTTGTGACCAAGGATATACAACAATATGCTAAGAGGCTTGCTTGGGGTCCTTCAGGTTCCCCATGTGCCACATCACGACTAACCCTAGGCTTGGGTCATGATAAATGCGTCATCCAACTACCTTGTACTAGAAGGTGAAGGATATAGCATAGGACATAACTCCCTCTAGAAGGTAATGGGTAGTACATGAGGGTAGAGAAGTAGCATAACTCATAACCCTTACCTGTAAGCATAAGATAATACAATATATTAGATCACACATGAGGGTGAGGCGTAACAAATAGTTTATAACCCCTACGTGTGAGTACGTAAAATTGAATCGTATTTGAGGGTGAGGTGTGTCACACAGCTCATAACCCCTTCATATGAGTATAAGATATTGCATAACATCAAATCATACATGAGGATAAGGTGTACAACATAGTTCAGAACCCCTTCATATGGAAATTCGGCCTTGTACTAGAGTGTAAGGCATATAACATAGTTCGTAACCCCTTCTTGTAGAATTCACAATTCACAAGAGCATAAACCTTAGTGTAAGAACTCACTAAGTCATCAACAATTAGGACTTGTAAAAGTCATGCAATAGGTCATAGTAAAACTTGAGAATTCTTGTCAAAACATTTTCTCAAATACTTGGTGGGTGTATAATGCTTGTTCAAAATCATGCAATTCGAGAGTGAAATCATGTGAGAGAACTCCATGAAAATCAACCACCAACATATTGTCAAACCCTCATGTGAAATACCTTGAAATCCATCATCAACTCTAATAATAGATCATAATTTCATAGCTCAAAACATACAGTCTCAATATATAAAACCAACTCATCGTATAAGTTTAAGATAGATAGACATGCATATTTGATCAATATTTCATAAAAATCCAGCATATTTCATGCTTAAAATTCATAATAAAAGATATACATAGATAATACAACTTGAAAACATGCAATTTTCATAGAATAGGAAGATTGGGCACCATCGGTGAAAGGGCCCAATGGATTAAATCCACATACATTATAATTGGGTTTTTGATGTAGACTTGAAGCATGAAATGGAGTTCTTGAGGTCTGAAGTTAAGCTTGAGACACATGAATTTGGATGAATTATTTGGTTAAGTGTTAGAGAGGATTTTGAGAGTGTCTTGAGTGATATAGAGTTGAAAATAGCTAACTATAGGTGTTTTTATGCATAGGTGGCATAGGGCCAAGACCCCAATATCTTAGGGCCGAAATTGGAAATTAAGGAAGTGCAAAAGCTACTTTGCAACGGGTCGGTGTCGCGGACCCATGGTATTTTTGAAAAATTTGGCAAAAGTCATTTTTCACTATGGGTCCCCTTAAATTCGGGTTATACCCATCTCCCACTAAATTTTGCCTCCTAATCAAGAATATAAAGTCAGATTTTCGATATCATGCATGAATTTTGAGATATGTAAAAATTACATTTATAGGCATTTCCGTGGCACATTTTCTGGGCGTTTCAATATCTCCCCCTTGGAAACATTTATCCTCGAATGTCACAGAAATGTACATAAGAGAAGTAATTATGAAGATTTCAGCCCAACATGAATGTATTAAATGCATTTGAACATCATCTTCATAAATCTCAACATGAATGTCAAAGATCGCTATAAACTTGTCAACATAAACATGAATGAGTGCAATGACATAAACGATGAAACTTATGACTTGAAATTATAGAAGGACCTTAGTTTGCTATATTAAGCTTGAATAGAACAAAAGTGGTATAGATATCACCTCTTTATGTGCGCTCTGACTCCCCAAGTGATGCTTTCGACTTATCGATTCCTATAAGGACCCTTGACGGGTGCTACATCTTTGTTTCTCAACTTTTCCATATGTCTATCCAATATCTCCATCGAGACCTCCTCATAGGTCAACTCATCCTTCACAACACCCACAACCTCAAAGAGTTCTATATCACTTAGGTCACCAGCACATCTCCTTAACATAGATACACAAAAGACCAGATGAATCATATCCATTACCCTAGGCAATTCCAATCCATAAACAACTTTACCAATTTCTCCTCAACACTCTATAAGGAACCACAACCCTTCAATTCTCTTTCTTGCCAAACCGCATCACTCGCTTCATTAGTGGGACTTTCAATTGAATCCAATCATCAACACAAGCACACATAGCCTACCTTACTACCTAAGGACACCATCTCCCCCTTGGGAGGAAACCTCCACTTCACTATCTACCACCAAAGCATTCAACTCTAGCAAGGCGGGGTCGGGGTCTTTCTTTAACTTGACCTCATTAACCAAAAAAGATTTGAAACCATCAAAACCACTACACTACCATTCTCAGCTTCATCCGACCTCATTTCCAACCTAGCCAACTGGTGTACATCTCTGACCTCTTTTTTGTTACACAAGATTCACACTTATCATATTTAACAATCAACCTCTCATCCCTCAAGATTTGCAACATCATCCTTAAATGACTCATAAGTTCTTCTTCACTCTGGAAAAAAAAATTAATATACCATCCACAAAACTACCACACACCTATCAAGGTAGGTTTTAAAGACCCTATTCATGTGATCTACATACATAGCCAGACATTGGTCAAGCAAAACACATTAACAAAAATTCAAAATATTAGGAAGGACATCCAAAAACTCATTGACTACTGGAACAAACCCAATAGGAAGAATTTTAGATTCAACATCACCCAACCCTTACGAGATCAATTTGGGCCTTAAGATAAGAAATAAGTCTACCCTCAACTACCACATTACACTTCCCCACTCAAGTATAGACTCATTAAGGAATTGAATTCTAACTTTATGGGCTCTACAATCAATTTATGCATGATATGCATGTAACCAATCCACCCCAAGAATACCCTCAAAATCCACCATGACAAGTTCAACAAAATCACAAGACAAGATTTCATGCAAATGGGGCAACCCTTATAGACCTTTTCTAGCAATAATAGACTCAGTAATGGGGAAGACACCAAAAGGGTTCACATAACAATTCTGGACACCCATAAAACTTTCTAGAAACAAAGGAATAATGAAAGAAATAGTTGTTCCCCATCCTATCAATGTATGTACATAAAAATAAAAAATCTTTAACATACCGATAGCAGCATTGGGCAGCTCATCCCCTCCTTACCTCCCTTGAAGAGCATTGAACTGATTTTGTCATGGAGTACCCCCTTGTTGACCTTCTTGAATCCATTGATCAACATGACCACTCTGCCCTTGAGGACAACCATTTTTACCTTTGTTTCGAACATAAGGGCAATCAATAAGCTTATGGCCTACTCTTCCACATCCATAACACGTATTTGAATCCTTTTAAGCATTTATCATGATGATGTTTCTCATATTTTTGGCATTTTGGAAAACTCACCCCACCACTGCCACTTTTTCACCCTTGGTCTAAGCACCCCATCGTTAGTAAATCTCTTGTTTGGAGCACTGGAAGACCCTTGACCTTGAAATTCATGACCTTGTTGGAAGTGGTCACCCTTAGCACTATGATAAGGACCCTCATACCGAGCCTCTTGGACTCCCCACTTCTTCTCTTCCTAAGCTTCTCCCCTTCAAGTTGTTAGACATATGTCATAAGCCGAGACAAGTCCATATCACCCACTAGGATGGTAGTACGACACTCTTCATTCACCAAGTTAGACACTCCCGACACATACAAACTTGCTCATCCTTAATCTAGGGCCGACCAACAAATGTGGAACATACTTGGAAAGCTTGTTAAACTTGAGGGAATACTCCATCACACTTATGGAACCTTGCTTGAGGTTCATAAATTCCATCATTTTGTCCTCTCTCAACTCTATAGGGAAGAACCGATTGTGAAAGGCGACTTTGAACTTTTCCCAAGGAATAGCATCATGATTTCCCCTCTCCACCTTCCATTGCATAAACCAAATTTTAGCCACACCTTTTAGTTGATAAGGCACTAGATATACCCATGATGGATAGCACCTTATATGCCTCATCTATGAACTCTTAGGTGTCTTCCTCCTCCTTGGACCCATGAAACTCTAGAGGGTTCATTCTAGTGAAGCTACCAACTCTTGAGACTGGAGTATGAACATGAGGAGCTTGGGCCCCTTGATCTAATTGGTTGGTCATTGCATGGGCCAACATAGTAATGGCATCGCGAAACTCAACTTCGGTAGCCACTCCATCTTGAGGAGCTTGAGGAGTAGGGTAAGTCGGTTGCCATCGAGTGCACGGGCCCTCCTTGGTCTTCCTCTATGTAGTGTCATGATCTAGAAGACCAAAGAGCATTAGTTAGGGGAAAAGCCTTATCTTACACCTAAAACACGATATAGACCATGAAGAAGTGAAACATTTCCTAAAACGCCTTATAGCCTCCCTTTCATAGTTATGGCGCACTTCATAACCATGAATAAGACACTAATCGATGCGATGTGTTGGATTCCAAGGATTATTAACAACCTAGTACTCTGATACCAAGTTTTCATGATCCAAACGTAGGGCCTAGACCTGACACGGTGAATGGGAAGGCCGAAGACAACCCAAACAAGCCTCTTATCATATCTTGTACACATCCTTGGTTGCGGAAGCAAATTAAACAAACATAAGAGTCAAATAAATGAAAAGGGAAAGGGACTAAGGGAAACAATTCATACTAATGATAGAGTACGAAGATTCAAGCTTCAATAACATAATCAAACCATGACATAATATCCAACGTACCTTTAACATAAATTGGAGCGGGGGCCAAGACACTTTCCGGGCTCACCCTTATTTAACAAGTATCCAACATAAGAACAAGAATCTATAAAGCATGAACGAGACCAGCTATCACCCTTAGACTTGAGGATCACCAACTAGCTTCTTTATAAGAATCAACTAGCCACAAGGAGAAGGAGGATGATCAAATGGAGCTTCAGTCCCTACATGGTAGCATCATATAGGCATAGAGTATGCAATAATACGTTTGAATGCACTAAGTATGTTGAACGCAATGCAACAAGAATAATGAGCCATAATAACAAGATGCTTAATGATAATCAATAAACATAAGTTTAATATGCCATGTGTAATCAATGCGTCATATAAAACATGCTTAAGAATGTACTTACATATCTTGTTTAACACCATAAAGTAACATGAATGGATCGTCCAACTAGCTTGTACTAGAGGCTGAGGGATATAGCACAGGTCATAAGCCCTTTTAGAAGGTAATGGGTAGTACATTAGGTAGAGGAGTAGCATAGGTCATAACCTCTACATATAAGCATGATATAATACAACATATTGGATCGCATATGAGGGTGAGGCAAACCACATAGTTCATAACCCCTACATGTGAGTACATAATATTGAATCGTACATGTGAGTGAGACATACCACATAGGTCATAACCCTTTCATATGAGTATAAGATATTGCATAACATCAAATCATATATGAGGGTAAGGTGTATAACATAGGATAACCCCTTCACATAGAAAAATAGCCTTGTACTAGAGGGTAAGGCATATAACATAGTTCGTAGCCGCATCTAGTAAACTTCATAATTCACAAGAGTATAGACCTTAGCATGAGAACTCAATAACTCATTAACAATCATAACTTGTAAAAATCATGCACTAGGTCATAGTAAAACTTAAGAATTCTTGTCAAGACATTTTATCAAACACTTGGTGAGTATGTAATGCTTGTTCAAAATCATGCAATTCGAGAGTGAAATCATGTGAGAAAACTCAATGCAAATCAACCCGCCAACTTTGCAAAACCCTCATGTGAGATACTTGAAATGTATCACCAAATCTCATAATAGATCATAATTTCATAGCTCAAAATATACATAGTCTCAATAGATAAAACCAACTTATAGTATAAGGTTAAGATAGATAGCCATGCATATTTAATATAACCCCAACCAATTTTATGCTTAAAATCCATAATAAAAGATACCCATAGATAATGCAACTTGAAAACATGCAATTTTCATAGAATAGGAAGAATGGGCACTATGGGTGAAAGGACCCAATAGTTGAAACCCGCATACCTTATACTTGGGTTTTCTTGATGTAGACTTGAAGGATACTTGAAGCTTTAAATGGAATTCTTGAGACCCGTAATTAAGCTTGAGAAACTTGAATTCGGATGAAATTTTTGGTTAAGTGTTAGAGAGGGTTTTGAGAGTGTCTTGAGTGATATAGAGCTGAAAATGGCTAACTATAAGTGTTTTTATGTATATGTGGACATGGGTCCAAGACTCTAATGTCTTAGGTCCGAAACTGGAAAATTAAGGAAGTGCAAACACTACTCCACGATGGTTTGTATCCCGGAGGTATCGCGGACCCACACTATTTTTGAAAATTTTTACAAAAATCATTTTTCGCTATGGGTCTCCTAAAATCTGGGTTATATTCATCTCCCACTAAACTTTGCCACTTGATCAAGAATATGAAGTCAGATATTCGATATCATACTTATATTTTGAGATATATAGAAATTATGATTATGGACATTTCTGAGACAACTGAGCATTTGTTTCTTGAGTTCATCATACCTCTGGTTTTGGATGCATTCCATTTAGGCCTTTCTTGCTTCAGATTCTTCTAATGCACGTGTAAGTTCTTCAACTTTTTGAGTCACGAAATTCTTCTAAGTCCCGTCAATAGCCTTAGCTTGACATGACGATCCAATGCCTTGTAAATCAGATTGGAGTCCTCGCATATTATTTTGGGAACCTATTCCATAAACACGAACTTTGTGGCTCCCACCGGCAACCTTTTCCATCAAAATTTGATTGGACAACCTCGAGCTAATCTCCAAGCTCTTGTATCTGTCGTTCATACTCATGATACATATTAAGTATAATAGTTAGACTCAATGTGTCTATTAAAAGCAAAAGTTAGAATCAAAATAAATTATACTTAAAGTTATATATCCACCCACTAATCCGGATCCAACAGATTCTTCTTTTTCTTCGTATAATATCTCCTAAAAACTGCATCACATAAAGGAGACCTCCCTAATTCTTTTTCATATAATGTAAAATATAATTAATAAATATACTTTGTATAAATTAAATACTTTATTTAAGAATAATATGTTAGTTTAAACCTAAAACATTAAAAATTTCACCACCTCCCTCATAACGGTATCGATATTCTTTGCACCTCCGACGTGTAATGAGCCACCCTTTGGGCTTCCCATAGTCTTTTTATCTTGTTCAAACATAACTTTGAATTTATTAATATCCCAATACCAGAGCAAGCCTCGATATACAAATGGAGGTATCTAAGAACTGGCTTTTCCATCATCTGTTGCTTTCTTTAGCCAGTTAGATCATCGGGTGTTCGCCTTTCTCTCAAATATGCTAGCAATAAAGGAGTTCTACTTGGGATGCCAAGTACATAATGTTTAGCAAAAAGCAAAAGTGTTAAAACATAAGTTAAGTAAGTAATACTCAAAATATTATGTAATTTTATATATACCTTGAATTCATTAAGCATCGTCTGGCGAATATTATTTGGAATCTTCCCCCAAGAGGTGTATGGCTCCGAGTATAACCTCCTAATACTCTCTTTAAGAGCATCTGCAGCTCGTTTTGAAGGATAGTACCTACAAGACATGAAAAAATGATATTAGTTTATCTATAATTTGTTAAGGTAACAAAAATAAATTAATAAAAAGAAAAATCTACTAGGTTCTATCAGGCTCAATCATGACTCTCTCACGTCTGTCCCTCTGTCTAGGAGCTAAGTCAAGCACAACCTGTGCAAGCTCAAGTGCAGCAGTAGAAGAAGGTGTAGCTGATGATAGAACATTTGTGTGATGCCGAGTTGGTGGTATAGGGACAGTATTGGTACTTGAAGAATCCCTAAGTCTCAGATTATATACGTTGAGAGGCTTAGAAGTAGGAGATGCATCACTAGGAGATGGAGTAGTTGAAGGTGTTGATTGATGATGTGGCACTTGCAGGTCAAGGAGCGATCTGATCATACAAAGGGAATCGCGGATGTGCGAAAGAAGATGTGCCCCGTGGTCGATGTAGCTGACTCTGAAAAGCTAGAGGATCCATAGTCCTAGAAGAAACAACATGATTAAGGCCTGGGGCACCCTGAAAGTCAGGTGCCGAAGAAATATAGTTTGGGATATCCTCAAGATCAATCGGTCTCCAAGACTTCTTCTTTTCTGTCCTACCAGAAGAAGTATTCCCAAGATGATCCCGTGATCTATCACCATCACCCGATGACATCTGAATGTAAAATAACACAGATACAATATATAAGAAAAAAAATAAATGAAATAATTTTTGCATTAGAAAGATTAATTAAGTTATGTGGTAGTTATATTCTACTAGTTTATTCCTCCTCGCTTGTTTCATTTACTTCTCTCCCGTTTTGATTCCTCAGTTGTTTCATATTCATGATCCTCCCATTCCTCCTCATGCTATAATTCATCATTCTCCTCCTCCAATAATTCATTATCTTCATCTACTTCTTCTTGAAAGTTTGATGCTATTAATTCATCATCAGACATCTCTTTTAGTATGTGTTAAGGATGTCCTAGTGTGGTCTCCAACTCAACATCAACTTGTTGTTGACCAAGTGCAAGATCATTTTGTTATGCCACAGCTAATACATTCTCAATATGAATTCTTCCTACAAGCTTTGTCTTAATGACAACCCACCAATCAGCCTTATCTCTACACAATGGATATGGAGCATAGTAGACCTTCTTAGCATTTTGGGCCATGATAAAATGATCATAATTTCCGTATTGTCTAGTGTGCTTAACTTCAATTATATTATGTTGCTGGTCCACCCTTGTGGTTCTATGTGATGGGTCAAACCATTTACACTAAAACAATACTATCTTCTTTTTAGGCCAACTTGAATATCAAATTTCAATAATCTCGTGAATGACACTATAGTATTCAATAGTTTGGCCATTACGATCGACATCACCTTGACTGAAGGAACTATTATTATTGGTTTTCTAATATGTTGAAACTTCCTCAGTTTGAAACTTAAAGTAATTAACACAATATTTACTCATTGTCTGAATTTGAGATTCAGGCCCGAGTGCGATTTCTCTCACTAATGGTGAATGCTGATCAGTTGAGTATATAAACCTACAAATTGTATCCAAATAATACAATTTAGTCTTAAATAAATACATCATTTGTAATAATTCAATATGATTAGGCTTTCAAACTTACAAAGTCCTTTAACCATTTGGGAAACCTCGTGTATATGGCTTCATTGCCCTAGGTGTTTATGAACAATCTAATATTGATATGAACATTTTTGTTAGTTAATAAATGCTAATTGTTTTATAATTTGACAATATAATTTATTTAAAACTTACTCAAGATATGACCGAATTTCTGGACAATTGAGTAGAATATGGTTCATAGTTGACTGTCTTTCCCTGTCTGTAAAGCTTGTTTTCCATATCTTTTAGATCCACGACCACTTTGGTTAAAAACTGAAATTGGGGGAACATCGGATCACTCTCACCTTCATTATTTTGATTTGGCCTATTTTACCTGCATGACACTTCATCCCAAAGTAATAAGAATAAAACTCGCCGATTTCTCTTATGATATGAGCTTGAACAATTGATCCTTCGATCTGTCCCCTTTGTTTAAGTATCTTTTTGTAACCTCCAATTTTTCTTTACATATCAATTCAAATATGTTAATAATGAACTTTGTTGTTTACATACTAATTACATATAATTAAGTACTTAATTAATCTAAAAAATATTACCTTTCAAATGGATACATCCACCTTGTTTGACTGGACCTCCAAGGCGGGCTTCTTGTATAAGATGAATCGAAAGATGCTCTATCACATCAAAGAAGTCAGGCGGAAAAATCTTCTCTAGCTTTGTAGTAATAACAAGAATGTTTTCCTCTATGCTGTCTAAACTACTTTCAAGCAATGTTCTAGAACATAAATCTCTAAAGAAAAGACTTATCTCTGCGACTGGCTTCCATATCCTCTCAGGAAGGTGGCTAAAAGCGATAGGAAGCAAAGTTTTCATGAATACATGATAATCAAGACTTTTCATACCTATCAACTTCCCTTTAATAAAGTCTTTCCCGCATGCCAAATTTGAAGCATATCCCTCCGAAATCCTCAAATTTTTAACCCACTCACATGTTTCACGTTTGTCATCTAGGGTGAATGAAAAACTAACTTTAGACTTAATAATTTTGCCATTTGGTAGTTCCTACAACCACAATTCTTTCCTCTTACAATATTCCTTTAAGTCCATTCTAGCTCGTGGGTTGTCTTTTGTCTTTCCTTTAACATCCATCACTGTGTTTTCTAGCTTGTCAAAATAATTTTTCTCAGTATGCATTACATGAAGATTATGGCTTAGGAGATTATCCTTCCAATATGGAAACTCCCAGAATATGCTTTGTTTGGTCCAATCATGTTCAACACCATATCTAGGAAGTCTAGAAGGTGGAGCATCTGTAAATTTAGGCAGTTGACAAACTCTCTCCCAAATTTGATCCTTTGTTAGTGATGGAGGTAGACGATCAATTTCAACCTTTTTTTCTGAATGCATTCTTCATTTTTCTAAACTCGTGATCCATTGGAAAGAATTAACGATGACAGTCAGATCTTGAATGTTTTCTTTCATGTTTCAGGGTGAAAACCTTACTACGTTCCATGCAATGAGGATATACAATCTTTCTAGTAGTCATCCAACCAGACAACATACCATATGTAGGAAAATCATTAATAGTTCACATTAAACAAGCACACATAACAAAATTCTGTTTAGTTGATATGTGATAAGTCAGTACACCTTCAAATTGTAACTTGTTAAGCTCATCTATCAATGGTTGTAGAAGATATCAATTGAACTTTTTGGGTTACGAGGACCCATAATAACACAACTCAAAAATATGAATGGACTTGTCATGCACATTTCAGGAAGAAAATTGTATGGAGTGAGAAATACAGGCCAACAAGAATAAGGCGTGGGAAGAATTTCAGAGTGGTGTGGAACCAACTGCACACAGCCCCAATCAGACATTTTGAGGCTCTCTAGCAAAGTCGGGATATGCATTATCAAAATGCTTCCTTGCTTTTCCATTAGATGGATGAGACAACACACCCGGGGGCCTTCTATATTGACGGTGCCATGTCATATGTAGGGCAGACCTCATCGATGTATACCATCTCTTTAGTCTAGGAATGAGAGGTAAATAACGTATCGCCTTAATTGGAACCATCTTTTTGGCCGGAGTCCTCTTATAACGAGTGTGATCGCAAAACTTACAAATTTCCAAGTCAGTATCATTTTTGTTGTACAACATGTAACCATTAACACAACAATAAATTCTATTATGTGACAATCCTAACTTGAAAACTAGTTTCTTTGGTTGATAGAAGTTCTTGGGTATGTCAAACTCATGATTAACCAACTCACCCAAAAGATCGACCATTGAGTCCATAGCCGCACTAGGAATATTCCAATTCGATTTAATGTTCACTAACCTAATGGCAACGACAAAACAAAAGAGTCACATAATGGTCAACCAACCACTTCTAATTCTTCATAGAAGCATCTTGCTTCTTCATTAGGAGCTTCACTAAAAAATTGTTCAGCTTTCACACCTCCCGAACTTCGAAAGCATCATTAATGATTTGATGAACTCTATCATACCCAAACTTATCATGTTGAATATTATCATCTTCAAATCTAATTTGAATTTGTGCTACAATAATATTATATTCATCCACAGGTATCGGATTATAAAATACACCATTCACTCTGTCTACTTCTCCATGATCAACCCATACAAAATATCTAGGTTTACATCTATTATGATAAAAAAAATACCATAATTTCATCTGGACTAAAACATTTCAGGCATTTACAAGAACAACAAGGACATCTAACCAATTGATTTCTCTTTAAAAGATCAAGTGTCATTGCATGATCAATGAAATTTCTAACACCATCAAAAAATGTAAATTTCACCCACTACTATTTTAATAATACATGTCATACATCCAAAATATTCACAACCTTAATTAATTAGTTCAAGTATGCTCTTAATTAGCTAAAGTGCGAATTAATTCCAACAACAATCACAATATGACCAAAAAAATATAAGTGCGAACACTAGATGGACATAAATTGATTTTTCAAGAAAATTAATTTTGTCATCAATAGGATCAACTAGTGTTGTCATTTATTCCAAACAATCACAATATGACATAAAACAAAAAAGATAAGTGTCAACACTAGATGGACACAAATTGATTTTGCAAGAAAATCAATTTTGTGATCAATAGGATCAACTAATATTGTCACTTATGTCAAACAATCATAATATGACCAAAATAAAAAGATAAGTGTCAACACTAGAGCGACACAAATCGATTGTGCAAGAAAATCAATTTTGTCATCAGTAGGATCAACTAATGTTGTTACTTATGCCAAAAAAAACTCAATATGACTAGGAAAAAAAGATAAGTGTCAACACTAGATGGACACAAATCGATTTTGCAAGAAAATTAATTTTGTCCTCAATAGGATCAACTAGTGTTGTCACTTATGCCAAACTTACTCATATAGCAATACTATAAAAAACTATTCAAATATTTATATATACCCAATAATTAAAATTTTTATTGAAATAATACCTCAACTTTTAATTTTTAATTATGCTCAGAGATGGAGGTGTAGGTGGTACTTCGATTGGTGGCACTGGCGAATATTCATAACCTTAAATTTCAACTACAATTAAAGAACATTATATACAAGTTCAAAGTTAACAAATAAAGTTCAACTTCTAATTAAAATAGTTTAAATTCAAGTTCTAATGAAATTAAATCTAAGTTCTAGTTAAATAAAAAAAATCCTAAATTTCAAACTTAAGAAATCCTATTTACATTAAGTTCACATCTCATTCAACTTAAGAAATTCAAAAACTTTAAGAAATCCTAACTTTACCTTTAAGTTCAAACTTAGGAAATCTTAACTTTAAAATATCCTAACTTTAAGTTCACATCTTATTCAAACTTAAGAAGTCCTAACTTTATATTACATTCAACTTCAATTCAAGGTTCACATCTCATTAAAATATTCAGGTTCCCCAAATTAAATCTAACTTTAAGTTAAACATTACTAAAGTTCAACTTAATTAAGTACAACGACTACTATAGTTCAAGATTTAATTTATATCTAATCAAAATTCACAACTTGAAGTTCAAGCTAAGTTCTAAAATCCCAAAGTTCAAGTTCAAAATTAAATCTAAGTTCAACTTTAAAGAAAATCCTAAAGTTCAATTTTTATATTATATTCAACTTTAAAGTTCACAAATTAAAATTCTTCAAGTTCCAATTTTAATCTAAGTTTAAGTTAAACACTACTAAAGTCATAATCTTAACAAATCCTAAATTAAAGTTCAAGTTCTACATTATATACAAGTACAAAGTTCACAAATAAAGTTTAACTTCTAAAATCGTATAAATTCAATACCACATTATATAGCAAGTACAAAAACAAATAGAAGGAAAGAGAATCAATTCATGGGGATCATCAGAAATCTTTTCCTTAATCAAAGAAGGAGAATCAATAAAATAAAATTTGCCATAAATAATAAATTTGACTAAATTAAAACAAGATGATAAAAATCTTTCAACAGGTTAGCACCAACCTAAAATAATTAGACATTAATCAAATAAAGAAATTGGATCAATCACGTTATACATTACCATAAATAAAGACAGTAGAATATTCTTGATGGCAATTAGAAATGACAACAGAATCAATCAAAACATGTAAGCATTCATCCAAAATAAATAAGGTAAAAGGATCATAGCAGAATGGGATGGATTAATTGATATGTATACCAATCAACTCAAGAACGAAATATGAATTATTTTCAAGTTAACAAAGAGGACATGGTAAAGTATATGAATTCCAAAACAAAATATTGAAGGCAATTATTCAATCGAATTGATTCAATGTGTTAAAATTACTGTAAATAAGAAGGTTTTGAACTATTCTAAATCGAGTCAAGCAAACATAATATCACTTAAAAACTTAATCCAGGATGTATTCAAAATCTTTGACTTTCGTATGACAGGGGAAACCCAAATCTGATAGGCAAGATTTAAACAGATAAAAAGATTCATATTTCTTTAAGATTCAACCCAGGTGAATATGAATTAAAAACCAACAAATAAAGCACATATTCACATAACTTTCAATTTCTATTCGGGCACTAGGAAACAGTAAACAACAATATGTAAAAATGAATTCAAACCTGATCCAAAATATTTTATCTCTTCTTTATTGACTGGATTCACTGATTTGCTAGCCTGGATACATTTCTCTATCCGTTGCCGGAGATGGTGACAAAGCAACCGGAGGTGCGGAGGGAATATATTTTTAGTGCAGTTGTTCGGCAGAGGCAAGGGAACAGAGTCCTTTTTTTTTTGTTGTCTAATTTTTGAGGTTACTTTTGTTGGTGGATTGGGGACGTTCACCGGTAGGTTTCTGGCGAGGAAGAAGGAGAAGAAGAAGGGGTTGACGGAGGTTTTTTGGTGGTGCTGTGACAGGGGTCTTTTGGTGGTTTTTAAGGCGACGACTGTTGGGGTTCGCCAAAAAAGGAGGGAGAGCGGGAGAGAGAGAAAGGGGTGGGATTGGCTGGAAAGGGTGGCGAGGAGGTGGTTTGATGGAGAGAAAATGGAGTTAAGGGGGCAGCAAGTGTGAGATGAGGGAAAATGAAAGTGATGGAGGTTTTGGTGTTATTTGGTATATTAAAACTAAAAATTATTTTTTAAAAAATTAATTACTTTAATAAATATAGAGATGGATGGGGTCACCTTATCTGTCGCAATTTTTAAAAATTTAAAAAATTGCAATGGATGGCGTCACTATACTATTAAATAATTATATTTTAAATAAAATTTCATTGGCGGAAAATTCCGCCAAAAAATACGACGGATATGTAGACGCTGTTCATCGCTTTCTGTTATCAAATATTACAAAATAAAAATTATATAAAAAAGTGATGAACTGCTCCTTTAGTCTATTGCTTTTTGGAGCGACGCAGTCCATCACTTTTTGCAGTTTTTGGTAGTGATAAGTTTAGTCGTATTACTCGACAACAATGCCAAAATCTTGATGCCGCCCAAGCTACACCTCGTTTTTGAGGCTAAGGCGTTCGTTGTCAAGATATATAACCTAACCAAAGTTAGGGTAAAACCCATAAGGAATATGGTAGATTTAGAAGAATTCAACGCAATTATGGTAGATTAACCAACTTATTTCCCCCCAAAAGGGAGGGTTTTATGATAATTATAAAAAGCAATCCTAAACTAAGAAAAGTTTTAAACCAGTATGAAGAGTAACTTGGATATTGTATTCTCCATGATTCCTTAACTCAATATTACCAAATAATAAAAAAAAATTCAATGTATAGCATGCAGAACAGTAAGTTAAGTTCACCAAACCCTTTGGCCTAGTCAAGAGGAAAATTTTACTACGTGATTTGATCCATCCCTGTAGTGTGACGTTACTAACCCTTACCTGTTATTCCAGTACAACCTCTCCTTGGCCCAGTTCGGTTGATTAGACGAGAAACATCGATCAATCCTATTAATTAATCTATTTTCCTATTTATTACTACCTTGATCCAGTCAGTAACATTAGGCGGGTTCTAATATTGGCCACCATCAGAAAGCATTTAATATGAAGAGAATTAATTAATATATGCATGCATGCTTTTTAGGAATAATGAATTATCCAGTTTTACCTTGTTAGTTCTTCATGTTTCCGACAACCCTAATTGTTGATTAAGCTACTTCTGATCAGTGTAATTACAAGACTTATGAATTTGAATAACATAATTTATCTCTTACACAAGATAATTAATCACAAGAAATCCAAATTCTTCAATGAAAATCAGATGATTGAATTTAAAGATGATATAAAGTTTTACAAGTGTTTCTCAAGCTCTATCATGTTTCTCTACTTGTTCTATATTCTTCTCTCTTTACAAAATTACCTATAAAACCTATTTATGTTTAAAATACAAAGCCAAAACGAAATAGGATAAATGGGTTAATAGGCTTTACTAGGGTCTTTATGGATCATATAATAGTTTATGACCTGTAATTAGGCTTTCATGGACTACTATTTCAATTCTAGGGTTGTCTTCTATGACACCCCTCTACGGCCCATATAAGATTCTATTGCCTGTAGGGGGTTTCGTTTGATGACTTTTAAGTAACTCCTCACTTTCTAATCCTCAAGGCACGACACCAAGTCTATGGCTCGTAAAGTCTTCTACGGCTCATTTGTATATTCGTAGACTCAACTTAAGAAAATCACACTTCACTAAAATTGTACACAAAACCCTTTATACGACTTGTAAAATCCTCTACAGCCCGTAAAAGTTCTCATGAAACTCAACTTCTGCACATTTTGCTCAAAACTAGTGCTACCCCTGAAATCCTACAAAACGAACATAAAAACACTTCAAATATAATAACATTAAATTAAAAAAACACAAAATTCATAATTTTAAGCATCAAAAGCATTGTATTTTGACACCACGTCAAAGGGTTAAAGTGAAGGTTGATATCGGTGCCTATCATAGTTGCTCCAGATTGGACTCAGCCTTCTGAGATTATGTGTGGTACGTGAGGTGACACTTGGTGTTATTTTAGGATAGCGTAGGGAGAAGTTATATCCCATTTATTATGCCAACAATTACTTGATAGAAAAGAATTTATATCCCATTAATACATGCATACACACTTTTCAAGAATTACGAATTATCCAATTTTAATTTATTAGTTCTTCATGGTTCCCACAATACTAGTTGTGGATTTACCTACTCATGATCAATGTAAATACAATACTTATAAATTTTAATAATATAATATAGCGATTACACAATAGAAATAAGCACAAGAAAATCCAAATCTTCAATAAGAATCACAAAATTGAAATTAGAAAATGAACTTGAGGGTTACAAGTGTTTCTCAATCTCTCCAATGTTTTTATATTTATTGTCTACTGTCTCTCTAAGATAAATAACCTAAAAACTTATTTATAGTATTTAAAATACAAATTCAAAATAAAATAGGACAACTGGGTCGGTAGGTTGTACGAGGTGTTCTACGAGCCATATAGTGGTTTATGGCTCGTACTCGGACTTTTGTGAACTATTGCTTTGATTTTGGACTTGTCTTCTATGAAACCTCTATGACCCATAAAATATTCTACGGCCCGTAAGGGGTTTCATATGATTGAATTTCAAAAAGCCCTTATCTTCTGATCCTTAGGAAATGAGACTAAATCTATAACTCATAAAGTCTTCTGTGGCTCGTCTGCATGTTCATAGACTCAAGTTCAAAAATATATCCTTCATTGGAATTGCACACGAAACCTTTTTTATCGCTCTAGAATGCTTCATGACATAGAGGGTCTTGTGGATCCTCAACTTTAAAAATTTCTGCATATTTTGCCCAAAAATAGTGTCAACCCTGAAATCCTGCAAAACAAACACAAAACACATCAAACCTATTAACATCGCATTGAGAACTCACAAGATTCTAAGTTTTAAGCATTAGAAGTGTTGTATATTGATAACACATCAATAAGGCCATGGCAAAGTTCATTGATGGGCTGGAGACTGATGATTTGTTCCCCAATAAGAGAGTATTTTGGCAACACCTCATGATTTAATAGTATGGTTTGTGGATTATTTGAACTACTTAGTTAGCGATGTTATGCCACCAAATTTGACTTCTCACAGCATTGTAAGTTTTTGCCTAATGTGAAGTAGTTTTTTTTTGGGATAAACTATATCTATTTCATATTTATGTAGATGGGATTATTCGTCATTGTGTTCTTGAGTTGGAGATGATGAACACTCCAGAGGCTTGTCATTCATCATTGGTAGGTGGGTATCATAGCGGAATCTGGATAGCGGATAAGATATTGTAGTGTGGCTACTATTAGCTAATCGTCCACCAAGGTGCCTATAATTATGCTAAAGTTTATGACAAGTGCCAAAGAGAAGGTGGTGTTTCCTAAAAGTATGAGCTCCCACTCAACCTCATCATGGTGATTAAGTTGTTTGATGGTTGGGGTATAGACTTTGTGAGACTATTCATCAGTTCTATGAGAACAAATATACTTTGGTTGTTGGGAACTATGTCTCAAAATTGTTAGAAGTGTTGGATCTTCCCAACAATAAAGGTAAAAGTGTCATAGTATTCTACAAAAAAACATCTTCTCTCGGTTTGGCACTCCTTAGGCGATCATCAGCGATGGAGGTTTTCATTTTTGCAATAGGTTGTTCAAGGCTCTTCTTGAGAATAGGATGAAACACATTGTGACAACAACTTACCATCCATAGACTAGTGGTCAAGTTGAGGTATGTAATAAGGAGATTAAACAGATTCCATCCAAGACTGTGAATGCAAATCAGACAGATGGTCACTAGGCTTGATGATGCATTATTGACATACTGATAACATTTGAAACTCCAATAGCTATGTCTACTTACCAACTTATTTTTGGTAAAGCTTGTCACTTACCTTTAGATCTTGATCACAAGGCAATGTGGGCACTCAAAAAACTAAATCTAGGTTGTACTGATCTAGCTAACTCAAGACTGAGCCTACTTAATGAACTTGATGAGTTTCGTTTGATGGCATATGATAGCTCAATCTTGTGCAAGCAAAGGATGAAAGTGCATCATGATTGTCACACTGAGCATCACTAATTCTCACTAGGGACTTGGCTTAACTGTTCAATATAAGGTTGAAGTTGTTTCCTAAAAAACTCAAGTCAAAATGGTTGGGGCCTTTCAAAGTTACACATATTTTTACCATGGGGTTGTGGAGTTAGAGAACAAAAATAGCATGAGGTTCAAGGTGAATGGCCAAAGAATCAAAGAATATCTTGGAGATGCTAATAAAGAGAAGACAATATAAGTGTGGATACTTGGTGAAGTCTGAGTAACCAAGTGGTCTAAGTCATGTCGCAAAAATAAATCAAGCGCTACCTGGGAGGCAACCCAAGATATTAGCTGTAATTTTCATGTATTTGTTTTATTTTTTGGTTTTTGGATTAATAGGTAGTTTAATTTTCATGTTTTGCTTGTAATTGTTGATACACAGACTAGAAAAAGTTATAGGGTAACAGTTTGTTTGGTCGAGAATGTTCAAGAACAGGGTTAAGGGAACAAACTAGTTCCAAAAGTGAGAAATGTTGGTTCTACGAGTCAGTGTACAAGTAGTGGTTTAAACTAAGGCTCAGGGAATTGACTGTAGAACCATTTCCAGTGAACACAAAATTGTGCACTTCAATCCACGAGCCAACTTTACAGCTCGTAGATAAGAAAACAGGCTGTGAATAGGGTTCCTTGATTCCAGGTAAGGTTCTAGGAATTTTTCAAAGTGTTAGGGGTATTTATTTACCAAACTACTAAGTTGTAGCTACAACCCGTGGGTGGATTCATAGTAGGAAATCCTTAAAAGTCAGATTTTGAAACCACAAAATCAAGTCTTACTGGCCGTAGAACATTATACAACCCGTAATTGGGGTTTTGTGGTACTAAAATCCCACTTTTTCCTAACTAGGTAATTTAAATAAAAGTTAGCAATATTACCCCTCATTTTCACAGAGCTTCCAACAACAAATAGACCCTACCCGTTTCTTCCCTCTCCCAGATCAACTCCGACCATCCTCACCATATTTTTTGGTAAGATTTTAGGCCACCATACACTATTCATCCAAACCTTAGTGGTTCTCCTACTTTGATTTTCATTATTTTTGTGGATATATTCTTGCATGATCTGGTACCGTGTTTTCACATTTGAAGTGTGATGAGATAGAGGCTTTATGGACTATACATCGCGATGAGCCTATGGACTCTGAGAATATTGGCTCTATAGAGGAGCTCAACGACCATCCAAACAAGGGCGTTGAGCTATGATGTACTTAGGCAACATCTAGATAGCCTCCCCAGTTTGAGGAGGGAGGTCCATAGTGGAGTAGTTCTATTCAAATGATAGACTCTAGAAAGGGGTCCTAGTTAGGTTCTTGAGATAAAGATGGCTTTGGATCAGACGAGGAGTTAGGTTCAGAGTCTACAGAGTCTAGCAGGTTTGCCTCAACACTAATTCCTGTATCTAGACTGATGAGACATTGATGCATCAAGGGCATGCAAGAGATATATAGAGAGGATGTCCAGCTAGATAACAGGGGTCATCAGATGCAGACTAGTTTTGAGGAGCTGATGATAGTCACGTTGGAGTTTGATAGTGCACTGATGCTTCAGGACACCATGACCTATTACATCTTAGACTAGTTAGCAGAAAAATTGAGAAGTACTCCCTGGCAAGTGATTTGTGAGTTTTGTGCCTCATATGCTGCTACTATCATCGAGGCTAGGCCAAAGAAGGTAAAGCCCCTCTGACAACCCAAATTGACTCAAACAATGGTGTATAGAGTTTCAATAGATTTATCTGAGACCAACATTGATGTGTGGTAAAAATATAACTCTTTTGATGTTTAAAATATCAATTTTTATGTGTTCTCAATGCAATGTTAGTGGGTTTTATGTGTTTTTTTATTTGGTTTGCAGTATTTCAGGGTTAGTATTGATTTTGAAAATAATATACAAAAGTTGTTGATTTTAAGGATGTATGGGACCCTTTATAGGTTCTAGAGAATTCTATGGGCCATAATGAAGGTTTTATGTACAATTCTAGTGAGGGGTAGATTTTTGAAGTTTTTTCTACAGACATACAGACGAGTCTTGAAAAGGTTTACGAGTCATAGATCAAGTGTTGTGCCCTGAGGATCAGAGAAGAAGGACTTTTTGAAGTTTTCACAAATGAAACCCCTATGGGCCATAGAGGGGTATTGTAGAACACAAGTTTAGGTTAGCAGCAACAAATTACTGAAGCTCGATTACGAGCTATAAAATACAATACGGCCCATAAAGCAGCTCATGTGGCGTGCCGACCTAGTTATCCTATTTGATTTATGACTTGTCTTATAATCATTATAAATAGGTTTTTAGGTTATTTTCCTTGGAGAGTTCGAGTAGTTAGCTGAAAAATAGTGAGATAGAGTAGATAAAACATTGGAGAGTTTTGAGAAACATTTGTACACTTTGATTTGATCTTCTAATTACAATCTTGTAATTCTTATTGGAGCATAGATTTACTTGCGCTTAAGTCAATTGTGTAAGTGATGTATTATGTTATTGAATTCACAAATCATGCATCTACACAAATCATGAGTAGCTAAATCCACAACTAAGGTTGTGAGAACTATGAAGAACTAACAAGGTAAAATCGGATAATTTATAATTATTGGAAAGTTTGCATGTATATATTAATTAAATCTCTTCGTTTTACATGTTTTCTAGTGGCGGGCAACGTTAGAACCCACCTGGTGTTACTGACTGTACCAAGGTAGTAATCAATAGGAAAAAAGTTTAATTAACTGGAAGCGATTGATGTGTTTTAATCTAATCAATCGAACTGTGCAAAGGGGAGGTTGTACTAGGACAATAGGTAAAGGTTATTAATGTCTCACTGTGGAGATGGACCAAGTCATGTAGTAAAATTCACCTCTTGTCTGAGCCAAAGGGTTGGTGAACTTAACTTACCATCCTACATGCTACACACAATAAAAGAATTAAGTTATTCGGCAATACTAAGTTAGGGAATCACTGGGAACACAATGCCTTAGTTTCTCTCCATATTGGTTAAACTCTTATGATTGTTAGGACTACATTTCTACTTGTTACTACAACCCCCCCCTCTTGGGGAGATAAGCTCGTTTATTACTCAAATTGCATTAATTGCATTCTTCTATGTCTACAATATTCCCTTGGGTTCAACCCTAACCTTGGTTAGGTTATATTTCTTAACAACGATCGTTTTATCCTCAAAAAGGTGGTATCGCTTGGGCGACATCAAGATTTTGGTGCTATTATGGGGGAATACGACTAGACTTGTCTAATTCAAGTAATTTGGGAATTAACCCTTATATCCCTCATTTTACATTTTTTGTTTTTTTGTTTCTTTTCAGAGTGTAAGTGTAGTGTATGCCCAACACGTAAAGTCAAGGCAGACCTTGACTGCGTTTGACCCAGTGATCTAGAGAACACTGAGGAGAATGGCCCAAGATAACACCAACAACATGGCGAATGCAACTATGAACTGAAATGAGAATAAGAATGCCAACATAGAAACCCACCTCTTCTCAAGGATATTGCTCCACAGCCACAGGACTTCAATGCAGACGCTTATTAGTGGAACTAATATAGGCAGAATCCTATGGCTATGGAGGTGACTGGAGCTATTATGTTGTCACCACTACCAACTGACATAAAGTTCGTGGTTTCAAGTGGGTTGCTTCAACTATTGCAAAACTGTGGGTTGTTCGCTAGCCTACCATCAAAGGATCCTTCTACATAATGTTGCATTTGTCTACAAGAGTGATCTGAGAAAACATAATATGTTTATGGATATTGTGGGACTTCATATCTTCCTATTATCACTGACAGCCAATGCAAAACTATGACTATCTCATCTCCTAGAGTTTGATCACCAGTCAGGCTAAATTATAGAAGGCCTTTTTGGAGTGGTACTTCCCGAGGTTGAAGAAGCTCAAGTTGAAAGATCATATCAATAACTTTGAGAACATCTAGGTGACTTAATCAGTACTACATGAGAGCTATTTACTAAGTGCTTGAGCAGTGTCTCAGACCACAAAATTATTGATGATGCCTTGGTAGAGATCTTCTACCGTGCCCTTGATGAAAATAATCAAGTCTGTGTTGATACCAATAATGAGGGCATGTTCTTAGATCAATCATTTGCAAGCATCAGTGAAAGAATGGAGAGAGTGGTCAAGGCAAATCATATATGGGGGAAAAGAGACATAACATCTACTAAAAGTTTGTGCGCCGTCAGTATTGGTTCAGAACAAGCTAAGATAAATGAAGATATTATGCAAGAGCTTACCCGAATCTGTACTGGCATGTCGGTAATGATGAAGCAGAATCAGGAGTGAGTCAATGCAGTTATTCGTCAACCTCCACACAAACCCATGTATGATGATCCCTACAATAAGAAGGAAACTTCTTTTATTGCTAATCAGACGGGGGGTTTTAGACTAACGCCTAAGGGTCCAACCAGGACTATTTACGTCAAGGTCTAAATTTCAATTGAGATAGACCTTGTAGAGAAAATTATGGAGGGTACTATGAAAAGAATCGAGGCTAAGATAGAGAAGCATATTGGGGCTGTAGAGATATCATAGAAATGGTTCTTATGTGCCACCACACCATCGTGACACATGTGAGAGTAGCTCAAGAGTTGAGGAGATATTTGATCATCTGTTGAAGAAAGCTTAGACACAGGATGAGACTCTAAGGGGGATGAAATATAAGATCTCCAATATAAATCAGAAAATCAAGTCTCATTCTGTTGCCATCAAACAACTTGAGAAATAATTCGGTCAAGTTTCGACTTAACATAATTAGTGTTAGAAGGGTATGCTGCCTAGTAACACAGTTCAAAATCCTAAGAATGAAGGGACGTGCATGGCAGTTACTACTTATGGTGGCAAAAGCACTATTGATCCTCCTTTGTCAGTTGATGAGGATGATGTTCGAGAGGAGATGGTTACAGTCAAAGATATGAATCCTAGAGAAAATCGTGCCAAGGATGGGGTAAGTGAAGCTTCTAATATGCCATAGAAGTTGAAGCCCATTTTTAGGCCTCTTTCTTATTCCCCTCAAAGAATTAAGAAGAGGGAGGAGGAAGGCAAGTTTAAGCACTTTCTCTGCATGCTGAAATAAATGTCCATCAATATCCATCTTATTGAGGTATTAGAGAAGATGCCAGATATGCAAAGGACACAAAGGACCTGTAGTGCAAAACGCTCTCCTAAGAGCTTCAACATTGCAGTGCAATTGCTATGAGGTCCTTGGTCAAAAGCGAGAAGATCCCGACATTTTTACAATTACTTGCACCATTGGAGATATGGAGTTCACAAGGTCATTATGTGATCTAGGTGCTAGTATTAATCGAATGCCTCTTGCTATCTTAAAGAAACTAGGACTGGCAACCCCTACTCCGACGAGCATATGGTTATTAATGGTTGATCGCACGGTGAAGAAACCTATGGGGATAATTTATGATATGCTTGTCAAAGTGGATAAATTTTCATATTTCTCGCAGACTTTGTGATCCTAGATTACGAGGTTGATTTCAAAGTCCTTATCATTTTGGGGAGGCCCTTCCTAACCAATGGACATACTTTGGTGGACATGGAGAAAGGCCAACTTAAGTTTAGGTAGGGAAAAGATGAGGTCATGTTCAACATATGTTAGTATGCAAAGAAAGAAGATGATTTGAGGGTGCTTTCTATTATTGAAAATGTTGTAGATGTTGATCCAGAAGTACCACTTCAGGTGAGATTAGGTGTCGATACTTTTGAAGTTGTGCTGATGAACTTTGATAGTGATAGTATCCGGTACTATGAGGAGACAATGAATGCGTTGGGGGTGTCCTACAGCCCTAGGCGCTAAACCAAGTTGGAGTTATACTTACAAAATCGAGAGTCACTGCCTACCAACCCATCCATAGAAGAACTACCAGTTCTAGAGTTGAAGTCTCTTCCAGCACATTTGAGATACATATTTTTGGGTGCCAACAACACCATTCCAATCATAGTTGCTGCAAAACTGAATGATGAGTAGGTAAACGCCCTTGTCATGGTACATAAACAGTTTAAGAAGGCCATTGGGTGGATGATTGCAGATATTATTGGTATCCCTCCTGGGACATGTACATATATAATCTAGTTGGTCAAGGAATACAAGCGGAGCATTGAGCATCAAAGGTATCTCAACCCTCTTATGCAAGAGGTCATGCACAAAGAAATCATCAAGTGGTTAGATGCAGGAGTGATTTATCCAATTACTGATAGTGAATGGGTGAGCCCGATTCAGTGTATTACGAAGAAAGGGGGTATCATGTTAGAACCAAATGCCAATAATGAGTTGATTCCTATATGACCAGTCACTGGATGGAGAGTGAGCATGGACTACAGAAAACTCAATCTCTCAACAGAAAAGGATCACTTCCCTATGCCATTCAACGATCAGATGTTAGATTAATTTGCTGGAAAGGGCTAGTACTGCTTTCTTATTAGATATTCAGGCGACAAACATGTCACGACCCAAGCCTAGGGCCTAGACTTGACATGGCGTAAGAGGAACCTGAAGAGACCCCAAGCAAGCCTCTTAGAACATCATTACAAATCCTTGGTTGTGGAAACAATAAAATAGCTACAAAATAGTAGAAATAGGGATAACCGGGACTAAGGGACATCATTCATATCATAACAACAAGATTCAAGAGAGAGTCAAGCTCATAACATTACACATGGCACGTCCAACAACACCTCTAATACATAGATAAGAGCAGGTGCCAAGATAAGCAACCGGACTCACCCTCATAGTCAACACTTACATAAAAGAAAGGTAGTTCTAGAACATTGTAATAGATCATAAGCAATGTCCCCGAAATGGAGGACTCACCAACAAGCTTGAGTGGAAGCATATTGGTCACGTGTATGGAGATGCTCAAGAAAGGCTTCGGTTCCTACATGGTGAAATCATATAGGCATAGAGTATTCATTAGTATGTTTGAATGTACTAGGCATATAGGATGCAATGCAACAAAAAATAAATACATAATCAAAATGCATAAGCATAGGCAATGATTAGACATATAGCAATATGGCACGTATGGATGATACTTGAAGTAAATCATGATTATATAGAATATAATACATGTGCAGCAAGGGTCCATCAATGTAGAATATCCAAGGCCTACCACTTCCTTGGAGAAGTAAATAAGGTACAAACCACTCAATATGGTTACCCGAGCCTACCACCCCCCGAGCTAGGGACCAAGGTAAAAATCCCTTGATGTGGTCAATAAGGTACCAACCCCTCAATATGGTTATATAGGCCTACTACCGCCTGTACTAGGCAACCAAGGTACTAACCCCTCGATGTGGTTACCCAGGACTACAACCCCCCGAGCTAGCTTGGTAAACTCACAACAATATATAGAGAATACCATATACATTCATTCATTTCATCATCATATAGTCATTCAAGTCATAAGACATACATTGGACCTTTAATTCCTCAAGAAACCATAACCGGACATTTTATCAAACACTTGTTGGGTGTGTAGTGGTAGTGTAAAATCATGAAATTCAAGAGTGATAACATTCTAGAAAATCCCATATAAAATCATAAATAGATACTTGGTAATACTCTCAAGCAATATACATCAAAACCTTCATCAAATCTCACAATAGATCTTAGACTCATAACCTAAAACATAATAAAACAATTACAATTTCATAAACCCCAACATAGTGTGCAGTGAATTTCATAATAAATAAGACTCATGAGTAAATCAACTTTAAATCATGCAATTTTTGAGGAAAAGAAGCTTGGGCATCACGGGCGAAAGAAACCCATGAGAGAAACCCACATACCTTAGCCTTTGGAGAATCCTTAAAGAAGATTGGAGATGGAGACTTGAATCTTGAAAGGAGATCCTTAGATCCGAATGAGTTTTGAGACTTGCATTTAGGAGATGAAATATTGTCTAATTGTTTAGGTGAGTATTTGAGAATGTCTTGGATGATATGAGGGTACAATATGGCTAAGTATTTTCATGCATGGGAAGGCTTAGGCCCAAGACCCAAAAGCCTTGGACCGGAATAAAATAACTGGGCACGAAATACATTGAGGAGAATTGCAGAAGGGAGAGCCTGAATACTGTTTTCGTCAAACTTTGAAATTTTGAAATTCGCTAGGGTTTCTCTAAAATCGGGGGGTTAGACCTATTTACCACTTAACTTGACCCTCTAATCAAGAATATGAAGTTGGATTTTTGAAATAATGCATGGATTTTGAGGTATATGGAAATTACGATTCTAGGCATTATCGAGTTACATTTTTGGGCATTTTTTGGGGTCGTTTCAACATCTCCCCTTTGGGAACATTCATCCCCAAATGTCAAAGAAACGCATAAGAGAAGAGTAATCATAGAGAGGTCAGCCCCAACAATAATGCAACAATACACTTTAAAACACCATTTTCAAAACCTCAACGTAAGTGTAAAATTACCATGAATCTTTTCAATGTAAACATGAATGCATGCAAATGACTTAAGGGCTAGAACATGAGACATGAAATCACAAATAGGAGTTGACATGATATCATAAGCTTGAATAGAATGAAAGAGGTACAAATATCACTTTTCCATTCTAATGGGCCTTGACGAACACAACACCCTTATCAATCAACCTTTATTCATATTCACCTAACTTTTCCATCAGACCTCCTCATAAGTCAACCTATTCTCCAAAACGTCCACCACCTCAAGAGTCTTATAACACTCGAACCACCAATATACCTTCTCAGCCCTAGAAACATGAATAATCGGACGAACTATATCCTTGTCCCATGGCACTTCCCATTCGTATTCAACCTCACTAATCTTCCTCGACCCCTTATGAAGACTCACAACCATGAACTCACTTCCCTTTTTACCAAGGCAACCATACTTTTTATGAGTGAAACCTTCAAATAGCCCCAATCACCAACTTTAAATTTAAGATCCTTTTTTCTCTCATTGACATAGGAATTTTGATGACTTTGGGCCGTCTTCAACCTTTCCTTATTCATCCTAACCTTCTCAAGAGCCTCCATAACCAGATCTAGTACCAACATAAACACCTCTCTAACTATAAACCACCCAACTGGTGATCTACAATGTCCACCATAAAGAACCTCAAAAAGAGCCATATTAATGTTAGAATGATAGCTATTGTTGTAGGCAAAATCAGTCAACAGAAGATGATCATCCCAACTACCCTTAAGCTCCAACACATAGGCTCTAAGAATATCCTCAAGGGTTTGAATAGTCCTTTCATCTTGGCCATCTATTCAAGGGTGGAAGGCCATGCTAAGTTTGATCTTTGTACCAAGAACCTTTTGGAAAGACATCCAAAAACATGAATTAAATTGCGCTCCACGATATGATATCGTGGATAAAAGAACCCCATGCAATTCGCTAAGTCACGAATGTACAACCTAGCATAATCTCCAACCTCATATATGGTTTTAACCGATAGAAAATGAGACTATTGCATTATCCTATCAATCACAACTCAAATAGAACAAAACCCTTTGTAGTCTTGGGAAACCCAACGACAAAGTCCAAATTAACCTCTTCCCACTTCCAAGTAAGAACCTTTTTATCTTGGAATAGGCCACCCAACTTTTGATGGTTAGCTTTGATTTGTTGGCAACTATGGTAATCGAACACAAATTTTACAATGTCTTTCTTCATGCCTCCCTACCAATACACATCTCTCAAGTCTGTACATTTAGTAGAACCGGCATGAATAGAATAAGAAGAATTGTGGACCTCACTGAGGATCCTTTCTCTCAAGCCATCAACATAAGGCATACATAACCTACCTTGGTACCTAAGGGCACCATCTCCCCCTAGGGAGAAAACCTCCACCTTGCCCTCTTTCACCAAAGCCTTCAATTCTAACAAGGAGGAATCAAGATCTTGCCTTGCTTTTTACCGCATCAACCATTGAAGGCTTAGAACCATCAACAACAACAACACCATTATTACCAACCCCCTTCCAACCTAACAACCAATCTAGCCAATCGATGGACCTCCCTAGCCACCTCCTTGTCGCCACCTTCAACATATGCTAGGCTACCCATAGGAACCATACATAGAGCACTGATCACAACCTTAGCCTTATTGGAGAAGATGATGCACACTCATATCATAGCCCTCAAGGAGTTCTAACCACCTTCTTGTTACCCTCGAATTGCACCTATCATATTTAGTAAACAACATCTTATTCCCCATAAAACATGTAATACTATCCCAAATGGTTCGCAAGCTCTACAGAATTCAATGCTCCACCACTAGAGGTTACCAAAAATATGCCAAGGCAGGGTTTTGAGACCCTACCCATAAAACCCATAAACATAGTCTATGTATAAGTCAACAAAACAAATCCAACACTACTCAAAAGCTCATTCCTAGTCCAAAAAGAAACTTTGGGATATCACTTACCCTCATCCTCACTTGGAGATAAATCTTAGACCAAATCAATCTTAGAGAAGCATCAAGCCCATCCTAGTTGACCAAATGGATCGTCCATCCTTAACCATCATATTACAATCTTATGGGCCCTATACTTATTGGAAGCATGGCAAGTAGCCAAATTACCCCAAGACCTCCAACCCAAACCAATTCCTCGAAGCATCAGAATACTTAACAACCCTTTCCAATCCTCCCGGTAGAGCCTAGATAGGAGCCAACACAAGCTTAACTTTCAAGGGTTTAGAAACTCTATTCATGCTCATCAGCCCACTCAAATGAGCCTTACTCGGGATCAACTAAAAGATATGAGAAGCAATAGAAAGAAAGTACTCACAACCTCCGATAATAGCCCACTAAGCCCAAGAATCTTCTAATATGCAATAGATTCAACGGTCTAGTCTAATCTCTAATCACC
>JAOTQR010031089.1:0-36969 GCA_025774065.1 Solanum ossicruentum | reverse complement strand
ATTGCATCCCATATTCTATGCTAGGAAGGCCCTAAATATAGCCCAGAAGAACTGCATTGTCCTTAAGCAAGAGTTATTTGTAGTGGTCTTTGTATTCAAGAAGATCAATTCATATCTACTTTGGTCAAAGTGGTGATGCACATAGACCACTTAGCACTTAGCACTGCGGTACTTGATAGCAAAGAAGAATGCAAAACCAAGGTTGATGAGATGGGTACTTCTCCTTCAAGAATTCAATTTCAATGTCATCGACAGGAAAAGGATAGAAATTAAGTTGCAAATCACCTTTCCAGGTTGGAAGATGGGCCAATGGAAAAGTCTGATAATGGATTGGATATCGATGACTCATTCCTAGATGAGAGAGTGTTGGCAGCATCCCATGATTTAATACCATTGTTTACAGACAATGCAAACTACGTAGTAAGTGATATTATGCCACCTGATCTAAATACACACTAGCATCAAAAGTTCATGTTAGATGTGAGAAAGTTCTTTTGGGATGTCCCGTACTAGTTTCATGTCACGCCCAAAGTCCCGTGAAGGCGGGCTGGCACCCGTTGTCGATAAGACTCGAAAGAACCAACTGTGTCCCTGCGCTTTCTATACATATTATATGGGATTTCTATATTCAACATACCTTTAAGAATGTAAACAGTAATAACAAGCCAAAAGAAAATGCATATGGCTAGGCCGTTGGGGCCACGTTGTCTAAAATATGAGACATGACCATACTTTAATTTACATAGTCTACAAAGATCCTAGATAAGGAAAAATATCTGATAAGGGTAGGCATAGGCCCTGCCTCGACTAACTATACGATACAAAAATATAAGTTCTAGACACATAAAGCTCCATAGCAACCTGGAGATTGGTAATAGTAGCTGGATATCTTGTACTCCTACTGGGGAGATTAACTAGTAGATGTACCTGCAACATGAAATGCAGGTCCCCCATAAGAGACGACAATACGAGATAATGTACTGAATATATAAGGAAGGAAATATTATATATAAAGTAACAACTCAAATGAAACTATGCACTGATGTAGGATAAGAGTCCATCTTTAGTTATACTATGGGATCATGTACTTTATGTTCTTTTTGTTAGTTTACCTTTACTGTATGATCTGTACACAACATTTAATACAAATGACCAGGAGATCAGTGGTAAATCTATATCGGGATCGGCCCTGGCTAGGCTTTTCCTTTCACCCCTTGGGATATCCCCCATGGTAGGATTGACCTTGACTAGGTGTTTCTTCCACCCCTCGGGTTACCACACATCAATAGGTAATATACTTTACTTTATTTTTTCATTATATTTGAGATGATTCTTCTGGTGGTTATAATATCGGAGTTGTACCACTGTAGGTGTAGCATGCGACATGTCAATAATCATAAAGACAATATGACAATGAAAAGAGTACGTTACACAAATAATGGAATGTGTATTAGATGAAACAACTCGTGAACTTTATTTAGCAACAAGAACCCATGTAACTTGGTAGCCATGTATATATGTAGATTTGAAGGTGACTATGAATGGGAGCATATGAATATGTGAAAGAGTGGAGACACGGTTAATAGTTGTGTCAGGGTTGGTAAGTGCCTTTTTGTGCCAAGGAAGAATCTGGATTTCATGCCAAGTAATATGAAATTAAGTAGCCTTACATACCTCGCTGTATGACCTCTCTATTACCTCAAGATAAACTTTCCTATCTCCAAATATTTTTCAGGTGATAAAACTAACATTAGTAGCCAATAGATACATCTTGGCAGTCCAATCTCATGAAAATAACACACGGGCAACAAGTGTATAACCACAAACCCGAGCGTATTCTTTCAACCTTTCCGCCTCTAATCATATTTTCTAATACACATTCTCAAACACATATCATGTGCACCCAATTTTAGTGCCATGATAGTCTTACAACAACCCACAAAGCACAACACATAACAATTCTACACAATATACAAATAGGCGGCATAACGTTACATCCCTTCTCTACATTTTGACATCGACAATTCCAAACTTATTCCAACTTTAACCAAATAGTCCCCACCATATATAGACATAAAAGCAGTCCTAAAATAGTGAAAATATAGTTCTAAATTATATGGAGCATGTGAAACAACAATCTCCAATCATCAACCCACAAATTCCTATTAAGAGCACAATGACGATATCATAGAAGAACTCACTTTTGTGGACTCTAAAAATAGTGCAACAGCCTTTATACATCAATATAGAACCTAGAATCATTAGTAACAGTAGCCACCCTTCATAATCAATCCAACCAAAAAGAGAAAAGCTTTCAAATATACAAGAAAAATGTACAACAACCTTTGGAACACTTGCTAACAATTTTAGCAAAGGTATAATCATCTTAGCCTCTTGTTTTTCATGAGAAAACAATATTAAACACGTAAGTATTCTTAATTACCTTTACCCTCAAGGTATAGGGCTTCTCCAAGATCCCTAAAAGTGTCCTTGTGGCTTCTTTGCAAGGTTAAGAAGGTGTAGAGAGAAAGCTTTGGAATGCTAATTTTTTTTGTCTAAGTTAAATGAATTGAAGGAGCTGCTTGTAAGCCCTTTTAAAGGATTTCTTTGGCAGATTTTCTTTTACATTTTAGGCCTTACTTTATTAAGTGAGTGATGTACCATTTTTTCCTTTTCACTTAGGCCTTAAGGGGCTCCATATTGATGGGCCTTTGCTGCCCATTGTTTCCTTTTCTCTTAGTTGGTTGGGCCTAAAATATCAAAGAAATTGTGATGTCTTTGGGCTCTTTTTATATCCTTATTGGGATGAAAATATAGTCCATTTATGATGCTAAAATATGGGCTAAAGTTACACCCTTAACATGGACTTTACTCATAATTGGACTTGGACAAATCTGACGTCGGGCCTCATCTCTGTCTAGCTAGCAAATTTAAGCTAAGTAAGTTCGTGACTCACCTACAAGCTTCCTAAGTCCTACAAGCACCTCACATCTCTCACTTCAGTTAAGGCTGCGATCTCCTCAATTTGACTTAAAACTTGTATACACTCGACCCTCTTAAGCATTATACGTACATATCACCCTCTAATATGAGATTCAAGCACTTTTAATAATAGGCTCTAATTTGACACGGCCATATCATGTTTTATGTGCATATGACAAGTACATATAAGGTGTAGGGTGTTAAATCCTCCCCCTTTTAGGAACATTCATCCTTGAATGTTTTAGCATAATTAGATAGCTTAACCATGTTCAACGCAATAATCGTTCAAACACACGTACATACTAAGGTCCTAATTCTGCATGTTGCACTTCCTCTTTAGCTTCAAATAAGTAAGGGTATTTTGACTTTATCGCATCCTCAACCTCCCATGTTGTCTCTTCTGCTTGCTGGTATCTCTAGAGTACTTTTATTGAAGCTATTTCATTATTCCTTAGCTTCTTAACTTAATGATCTAGAATAGCAATAGGTACCTCTTCATAGGTGAGATCTTCTATAACTTGCACATATTCAATAGGAGTGACATGGGATGGGTCACCTATGCTTTTTCAAAGCATTGAGACATGAAAAACTGGACAAACCAATGAAAGATCTTGGGGTAGGTCTAGTTCATATGCAACATGCCCGAACCTCTTAATATTTTGATATGGTCCTATGTAACGTGGGCTCAGTTTTCCTTTCTTACCAAATCTCATGACCCCTTTTATTGGAGATACCTTTAAGAATACCCAATCCCCTACTGCAAACTCTAGTCCACTCCTTCTAGCATCCGCATATGATTTGTGACTGGTTTGGGCTGTTTCTAGCTGCTGCTATACTACCCTAACTTTTTCCATGGCTTGTTGTACTACTGGCCCAAGCAAGGTGGTTTCACCCACTTCAAACCATCCAATCAGCGACCTACATTTCCTTCCATACAAAGCTTCATAAGGTGTCATCTTGATACTTTAGTGTTAGCTATTATTATAGGCAAATTCAATAAGTGGCAAATGGTCCATCCAACTACCTTTAAAGTCCAATGCACAAGCTCGCAACATATCTTCAAGTGTTTGAATGGTGCATTTTGCTTTACCATCTATTTGTGGGTGGAATGTTGTACTTAAATTCACTTGTGTCCCTAAAGTCCTTTGGAAGGACTTCCAAAACTTTGTAGTGAATTGAGCTCCTCAGTTATATATAATGGAGATTGGGACTCCATGTAGCTTGACTATCTCTTTGAGGTATAGCTTGGCATACTCTTCATCTATATAATCACTCCTGACTGGCAAGAAGTGTACTGACTTTATGAGTCTATCAACTATTACCCATATGGAGTCAAACTTCTGAAATGAGCAGGGCAACCCAATAACAAAATCTATATTGATCATATCCCACTTCCTTCCTGGAAGCTCTACACATTGCATATAACCTCCTAGATTTTCGTGTTCTACTTTCACTTGTTGTCAATTTGGACATTGAGCCATAAATACTATAAGGTCCCTTTTCATGCCTCCCCACCAAAACATTCCCTTCAGGTTATGATACATCTTAGTTGATCCTAGATGGATAGAATATCCGGAATGATGGGCTTCTTCCATTATCCTCTTCTTTAGTCCATTAATATCAGACACACATACTCTATTTTGGCAATAAAGTACTCCATTTTGTGTAAGTTCAAAGCACTTCATCGTACCTTGACTTACCTTTTCCTTAAGCTATCGTAGAACAGGATCCTTGAACTGTTTTTCTTTGACCTATATTACTAATGAAGACGTTGCTGCATTATGTACAATAACCCCTTCCTTTGGCATTTCAAGAAGGCTAAGTCCTAAATTGGCTAGTTCACGTAGATCCTTCGCCACTCCTTGACTTACCACGACTTGATCACTAGTTTTCATGATTGCCTTACGACTCAGAGCATGGGCTACCACATTTGCCTTCCCGTATGGTATAGTATATCAACGTCATAATCCTTTATTAACTCTAGCCATCTCCGCTATCTTAAATTAGGTCTTTCTGCTTAAAAATGTATTGCAAACTCTTATGATCAGTATATATGTCAACATGAACCCCATGCAAATAGTGGCACAATATTTTCAGAGCAAACATAATCACTACAAACTCAAGATCATGTGTTGGATAGTTTTTCTCATGTGGCCGTAGTTGTCTAGGTACAAAAGTAATTACCCTACCATGTTGTGTCAGTACATACCCTAAGCCAACTCCTGAAGCATTGTAATATACTGCATACCCTCTGGCCTTCTAGAAGTACTAGCACAGGTGCAGAAGTTAGCTTATTTTTCATCTCTTGGAAGCTCCTTTCACATGCATCATTCCATTGGAACTTGGTTTCTTTATATGTCAACTTTGTTAGAGGTGTAGAAATAGAAGAAAGCTCTTCAACAAACCTCCTGTTAACTTGGAAAACCTAGAATGCTCTGAACTTCCGTGGGTGTTGTTAGTCTTGGCCATTTTTTCACAGCCTTTATCTTTTGCAAATCAACCCTTATTCCCTCATCGGACACAATATGACCTAAAAGTGTCACTAATTTTAGTCAAAATGCACATTTAGAAAACTTGGCATACAATTATCGATCACGAAGAACATGTAACACCTGTCGTAAGTGATCTTCATGGTCCTCTTCTGATCTTAAATATACCAAAATGTCATCTGCAAAGACAATCACAAACATATCCAAGAATGGCTTGAATACCCTATTCATCAGATCCATAAAAACTACTGGTGCATTCGTTAGCCCAAATGACATAACAAGAAATTCAAAGTGACTATAACATGTTCTAAAAGCAGTATTAGGTATATCTTTCTCCTTCACCCTCACTTGGTGATACCCTGATCTCAAATCAATTTTTGAAAAGCATTTGGCATCCTTTAACTGATCAAATAAAATCCTCAATCCTGGGGACGGGGTATTTATTCTTAATTGTCGCCCTACTCAATTGTCGATAGTCGATGGACATTCTCAAGGTGCCATCCTTTTTACATAGAAATAACACTGGTGCACCCAAGGGACACACTAGGTCTTATAAAACCCTTCTCCAATAAGTCTTTTAACTGCTCTTTTAATTCACACAATTCTGTCAGGGCCATTCTATATAGAAGGATGGAAATAGGTTGAGTGCCTGGAAGTAAGTCAATACCAAAATCTACTTCTCGTTCCAGAGGTAGGCCTAGAAGTTCTTCAGGGAACATATCAACGAATTCATTCACTACTAGAACTGATCGAAAAGTTGGTGATTCTGCCTCCATATCCCATTCTCTAACTAAATGACATATATACCCCTTAGATATCATCTTTCTATCCTTAAAATAAGAGATATACTTACCTCAACATTGTCTTCCCATGCAAGAACTGCCTTATTTGGAAAGTGAAAGTACACTCTCTTAGTTTGGCAATCCACGATGGCATAGCAAGAAGCTAACCAATCTATACCCATTATAACATCGAATTCCACCATTTCTAGCTCAATAAGGTCTGTCAATGTATCACAGTCACAAATAGCTACTACACAATCATAATAGATCCTTCTAGCCATAATAGATTCACCGGTTGGTGTAGAAACTTCAAATGGTTTGTTCAATAATTTGGGTGTTCTCTTAACTTTCCAAAAACTAGTGGGTTAATGTATCATAGTATAGAACAAGGGTCAATTAATGCATATACATTATGTGAAAAGATGGACAATATACCTGTGACCACATAGGTGAAGCTTCTAAATTTTGCCGACTACCCAGAGCATAAGTACGATTCTGGACTCTGCTATAGCTAGTTGCCTCTTTAACACCTCTACCACAACCCATAGGTGCTTGTTAACCCCTAGATAATAGACGAAATGACGATAATGATTCAATAGCTGACCAAGTAGATTGTGTTATATCACCCATACACCTCCTCGAGCAATCTCTTATCATATGCCCTGGCGCACCACACCAATAACAAGCGTCTGTCCCAACATGACATATACCTAAATGATTTCTTCCATAATATTTACAAGGTTTCCTAGGGGTTATTTTCTAGCCTGTCGAATATCCTATTGTTCGCGCACCTTGTCCCTCACCTCATTGACCAAACGGATTGCTACTTGACCCTTGGAGTTGTGGTGGACCATTGGCTGCTGAGTAGGAGGATGATGTCCTAGGCAGTATATTATAAAATTGAGGCCTAAGCTCACTTTGGGGTGGTGTAAACTAGCCTATAGACCTAGCCCTCTTAGACTATGCCCTTTTTAACTCTTGTGTCCTTCTCCTTTGCTTCTAATCCTCCAATTTTTATGCAAAAGCTTACATTCTCTCTATATCAATGTCTTTGTTCAAGAAGCAATAGTATAGTCTCTGACCAGATAAGTATCTAATCTATCCACATATCAATGAATTATATCTGCCATAGTAGCAACTACATCAGGAGCATACCTAGCTAGGGAATTAAATTGAAAGCTATACTCCCTTGCGCTTATATTCCCTTGGTGGAGATTCAAGAACTGATTTGCATGGGCCCCCCAGATCTCTAATAGCAAGTAATGGTCAAAAAATGCTTCTTTGAACTCTTTCTAAGTAGTTGGAGGTGCATCTATATCTTTATATTACTTCCAAGCTTCATAGCATAATATAGCCATACCCTTCAACCTATATGCCGCTAACTCGATAGCTTTTGTACCACTAATATGGATAACTTCTAAAGTGCATTGAATCTGATCAATAAAGTCTTGGGGATCTTCATTAGGACCTGACCCAATGAAGGATGGAGAGTCTAAATTAAGGAAGTCATGTATCATCATGCCAACTGCCTTGTTCGCACCATATGCACCTATAACTGGACCTTCCTATCTTTGACCTTGGCCAGCAAATATACGATTCAAGAGTTGGACTGCATTTCTCAGATCCCGCATAATAGCATCAATAGGTGGTTCTGGAGAATTTCTCCACTTCTGGGTTCATCAGGAGCTGGAGGAGTTGGAGATGTCTGTGACAGAGATTCATCTAGAGCCTCATTTCGTTGTCTCACCCTTCTAGGTATACCAACCACCACTTCTACTTCCTTCCCTTTACCTTTATTTTTTCTAGTTTCTGCCATACTTGTTGTACAAAATAATTTAGGGGTTAGAGACAATCCACCTATTACACTTAGCTCTATGGCACGATCTAAAGAAAGAAAAGAAAGTAACAACTCTTAAATGTCATGTAGCCTCCTACTTATAAATATGGTGCACAACACATTGATAAACAAGACTCTACATAGACACGGCTTTGTAGACTCCCAAGGATGACCAGCTCTGATACCACTTCTGTCACGCCCAAAGTCCCGTTAAGGTGGACTGCCACCTGTTGTCGATAAGGCTTAGGAGAACCAACCTATATCCTACACTTTCTATACATATTATAATGGATTTCTACATTCAACATGCCTTTAAGAAAGTAAACAGTAATAACAATCCAAAAGAAAATACATATGTCTAGACCGTTGGGGCCAGGTTTTCTAAAGTACGAGACATAACCATACTTTAATTTGCATAGTCTACAAAGCCTCTAGATAAGAAAAAATATCTGATAAAGGTCAAGACAAGCCTCGCCTCGGCTAACTATACAATACAAAATATAAGCTCTGGACTCACAATGCTCTGTAGCAACCTGGAGCTTGGTAACATCAGTTGGATATCCTGTACTCCAACTAGGGAGATTTACTAGCACCTGTACCTAAGTGTGAAATACAGATCTCTCATAAGGGACATCAGTATGAGATAATATACTAAATATATAAGGCAGGAAATACTATATATGAAGTAATGACCCAAATGAAACTATACACTAGTGTAGGATAAGAGACCACCTTTAGTTATATTGTGGGATCTTGTACTTTATGTTCTTTTCATACTTTACCTTTACTGTATAATCTGTGCACAACATGCAATACAAATGACCAGCTGATCAGTGGTAAATCTATATCGGGATCGGCCCTGGCTAGGCTTATCCTTTCACCCCTTGGGCCACCGCCTATGATAGGATTGACCTTGGCTAGGTGATTCTTCCACCCCTCGAGTTACCACCCATCAATAGGCTATATACTTTACTTTATCTTTCCATTATCTTTGAGATGATTCTTTTGGGGGTCATAATATTGGAACTGTATGATTATAGATGTAGCATATGACATATAAATAATTATACAAGACAATATGACAATGAAAAGAGTACGTTACATAAATAACGGAATGTGAATGAGATAAAACAACTCGTGAACTTTATTTAGGAACAAGAACCCATGTAACTTGGTAGCCACGTATGTATGCAGATTAGAAGGTGATTATGCATGGGAGCATATGAACATTTGAAAGAGTGGAGACATGGTTAATAGTTGTGTCGGAGTTGGTAAGTGCCTTTATGTGCCAAGGAAGAATCTGGATTTCATGCCAAGTAATACGAAATTGAGTAGCCTTACATACCTTGCTGCACTACATCGCTATAACCTCGAGATAACCTTCCCTTCCTCCAAGTATTTTTCTATAATATAGTAGGTGATACAACTAGTATTAGCAGCCAATAGATACATCTTGGCAGCCCAATCACATAAAAACAACACACGGGCGGCAAGCGTATAATCATAAATCCAAGCGTATTCTTTCAACCTTTCCTCCTCTAATCGTATTTGCTAATACACAATCTCATATACATAACATGTGGAGCCAGTTTTAGTGCCATAAAAGTCTTACAACATCCAAAAAAGCAAAACACATAACAATTCTATACAACATACAAATAGGCGGCATAATGTTACATCCCTTCGCTACATTTTGACGTCGACAATTCCAAACTTGTTCCAAGTTTAACCAAACAGTCCCCACCATATATGCACATAAAAACAGTCCTCAAATCGTGAAAAAATAGTTCTAAGGTATATGGAAAATGTGAAAGAACAATCTCTGATCATCAGCCCACAAGTTCCTATTAAGAGCACAATTACGATATCATACAAGAACTCACTTTTGCAGACTATAAAAATCGTGCAGAATACTTTATACAACATTATGAACCAATAATAATTAATAATAGTAGCCTCCATTCATGATCAATACAACCAAAAAGAGAAAAGTTTCCAAGTACACAAGAAAAATGTACAACAACATTTGGAACACATGATGTCCAGCAATTTCAGCAAAGATATAATCAGTTTACCCTCTTGTTTTTCATGAGAAAACAATACTAAACACATAGGTATTCATACATACCTTTACCCTAAATGTGTAGGGATTCTCCAAGAACCCTAAAAGTCTCCTTCTGGCTAGTTTTCAAGGTTAAGAAGGTGTAGAGAGAGATTTGGAAAGCTGATTTTTTTTGTCTAAGTTAAATGACTTGAAGGAGCTGCTTGTAAGCCTTTTTAAAGTATTTCTTTGGACGACTACATTTTACATTTTAGGCCTTATTTTATCCAGTGAGTGATGTACTATTTTGCCCCTTTCACTTGGGCCTTAAGGGTCTCCAAATTGATGGGCCTTTGCTGCCCATTTTTCCCCTTTCTCTTAGTTGGTTTGGGCCTAAATTATCAAAGAAATTGTGATGTCTTTAGGCTCTTTTTATTTCCTTCTTGGGCTGAAAATATAGTCCATTTATCATGCTAAAATATGGGCTAAAGTTACACCCTTAACACGGACTTTATTCATAATCTTACTTGGACAAATCCGGTGTTGGGCCTCGTCTCTATCTAGCTAGCAAATTTAAGCTAAGCAAAAAGGTGATTCACCTGCTAGCTTCCTAAGTCCTGCAAGAACCTCACTTCTCTCACTTCATTTAAGACTGTGATCTCCTCAATTTGACTTAAAACTTGTATACACTTGACCCTCTTAAGCTTTAGACGTACAAATCACCCTCTAATATGAGATTCGAGCACTTTTAAAAATAAGCGCTAATTTGACAAGGCAATATCATGTTTCATGTGCATAGTACAAGTACATGTAAGGTATTGGGTGTTACATTTCATGTATGTGTGATGGGATTATTCATTGTTGTGTTACGTAGTCATTGGTAGGTGGGCATCATAGTGGAGCCTGAACAGCACACAAGCTCTTACAGTGTGGGTATTACTGGCCTAGCATCACCGAGATGCTCATGACTATGTCAAAGCTTGTGATAGGTGCCAAAGAGAAGGTGGCATTTCCCACAAACATGAGCTCCCTCTAAACCCCATTATGGTGATTGAGTTATTTGATGTATCGGGGATAGACTTCATGGGTCCCTTTGTTAGCTTGTATGGAAACAAGTATATCTTAGTCGTTGTGGATTATGTATCGAAATAGGTAGAGGCCGTTGCTCTACCTAACAATAAAGGCAAAAGCATCACAGCGTTTTTGAAAAGGAAAATTTTCTCAAGGTTTGACACCCCTCAAGCAATCATTAGCGATGGAGGTTCTCACTTCTACAACAGGCTCTTTAAGGCTCTACTTGGAAAGTATGGGGTGAAACATCAAGTGGCAACCCCATACCATCCTCAGACAAATGGGAATGTAGAGGTTTCTAATAGGGAAATTAAATAGATTTTATCCAAGACTGTGAATGCAAATCAGACAGATTAGTCGTGGAAGCTTAATGACCCATTATGGCCATACTGGACAACATTCAAGGCCCCTATAGGCATGTATCCCTACCAACTTGTCTTTGGAAAAACATGTCATTTTCCAGTGGAACTTGATCATAAGGAAATACGGGTGCTGAAGAATATGAATCTAGACTAGAACGATGCGGTGAACTCTAGGCTGAGCCAACTCAATGATCTTGATAAATTTCACTTGAAGGCGTATGAGAGATCAGCTTTGTACAAACAAAGGATAAAGTTGCAATATGACCATTGCAAAGACAATCATCACTTTATGATATTCAAGATCCAATAATAAAGCGGTCACAGTCACCAATTAACCTAGCCAAAGGTTAGGATTGAATCCACAGGGAATACAGGGCTTGACTACAAGAGTTCACTATCAATCATTTCAAGCATTTATAACTGAAATCTCCAAATGGGGGGGGTGATTTAATAACAAAACTAAAAATAAACACTGTATAGATTATGTAAGAAAACACTCAAATTTAGGGACAACTCGGGAATTGTGTTCCCTATGGTTCGTTGACTCAATTACCTTAGGCAATATAACTCTAATTGAGAATTCGCATGTAGGACGGTAACATAGGTTCTTCCAGCGCTCTTGTGAAGGTGAATGCCGAATTTCACCATGCCGCTTGGTTGGCAACCATGGTGTACCAACTAACTGTCACCTATCATTCCAGTCAACCTCCCGCTGGTCAGGTTTGGTTGATTAGACAAGAACATATCAACCGAATCCTATCGTCCACTTCCCTTTTCCTATTTGTCACTACCTTGGTCGGGATCATGATAGTAGATGGGGTTTGGTGTTGGCCACTACCAAAAATTAATCAAAATGAAGGGACATTAACAATACATGCAAAACCCCAATCATAGAAATGCACAAAGCCTAGGTTATTCCAAGTCAACTACCTATGGTTCCTACAAACCCAAGTTGTGGGTGCTTAGCTACTCATAGCTAAGGTAAAACCAACAATAATGCAAATAAATGACATAGTAGATAATTTTACCCAAGCAAATGAAGAACAAAAGCACCACAAATTGCAAACCACAAGCTTTGATGAATGGAGAATGAATACAATGAGTGTCTTGCAATCCCCAAGGGTTTTCCAATAAAAATATAGAAATCTACTCTAAACCCTAATGATATTCTAGAGAGAATATTTAGAGTGTTTTTTTTCAACTATTCAAGTCTGGACTCCTCAAATAAACCTTAATATAAAGTATTTATAGTATTTACAATTTAACCCTAAAAATTAAGCTGCAATGATAGCTGACAGCAGTTACGTCTCGCAGGTACAACTCGTACGATGACCTACCAGTCATAATCGGGGTCTCGTATTAGGCAATTTGCATTTTGGACTTGACTGTTATGACCCTAATAGTATAAGTCGTTGCTTGGGCTATGACTCGTATGTTCTTCTTATGGTCTAAGCCTTCAATTCTTGGTCCAAAATTTTGAATCTCTGTTTCTTGCTATGAACCCACCTATACGAGCCGTAGGGAGACCTACGACTCATAGAGTGCCTAGTAGGGCTGACCTCTACATAGCAAATTTCTGATTTTTCCTTACTATTCCTTAATACAAGATCACCTTACGACTCATAGACAGGCTCGTATGTCCTACACTTCAGAAAAATTTGCAACTTTCTCTCAAAATCATGTCAACCTACCTTTTTGCAATAACAAGACAAAAACACATAAAAGCCAACAAAAGTTGCGTTAAGGACGCACAAAGTCCCCTGTTTTAGACATCAGATGTGTTGCATTTTGATAGCACATCAACACTCTCAACTTAGAACTGTTACTTGTCCTCAAGCGATGACTCAATCAAAGAAGACAATGAGAAACACATAGTAGCGACTCTGATGGCATATACATTATTATTCTAATTTAGGTACCCAACCTTCATTTTCAAAACCAGATTGCAAAGCTACTAAGCAAACCAAAACACAAAGATGCATCTGGTAATCCAACTATGACATGCAAAGGAGCATCAACCATCAATAATCACTTGGTTCGTCATATGCCAATCAAGTAATCCAAATGCCCCCATAGAAAAGAAGTCCCTCTTACTCATTCAAAAAGAATGTATAATTCGGGGACTGTGCAAGCATTCTTACTCTCACTAATGAAATTCATGCAAAATAACTAACACCATAGACTTGCCTCTATAATCAACTTTCGGATAGGTGATACAATGGATTTGGATAAATTCAGGACTTAATGGCTTGTAACATAGGCTCATGGGGCTTTGGTATGGCATTTTAGGTAAGTAGAGACTAAAAGCTATCCTTGAACCATGTTTACCAACACTTTTACCTTCATAACCAAACCATTTTCATTGAATCTACCCTTATTCTCCTATTTCAAGCTTTTCACAGGTACCTTCTTTTTCTTTCAGTTGTGCCTTATTTTTTAACTCATTTTTGCTATTAACTTCAATCCAAGGCATTTTTCTTTTCTTTTTCTCACCCGGCTCATGACTTTTCATTTCTTTCGTTCTTTCCTGGTTAACCACTTTATTTTCATTACTTTACCACAATAAAGGTCACCCTCAACTTAGGCTTTTAGCCTGAGGTGAAGTACATAATATCTATTCCCCATACCAGGGCCACTATTCATTGCCACCCTCAACTTATGCTTTTCGCCTCAATCATGGTTCACATGTTCAAGGATAGACCAGGGATAATATAAAGGTATTTCATAAAGCAAGGCTAATCTAGCTAGATGTCAAAAAGAATGAGTGTAAGAGAGGCTGAAACAATAGGAACAAGGGGTCAACTATCACATTTGGCAGGTAATCTGGCATAAGTGAACTTACTAAAAGAACAAACACCTAAGATCTATTCCAAATCAACCACATCATCAAATCAATTTTAGAGTAATAAGGCAAGTTCTGAGTCAACACATGATACCTGAATGCGGCAAAATAAGCTTACAACACACATGGCATTGCACACACAATCAAGTATAGACTCACATGTCATGCTTCAAGTATCAACTTGTCTTCTATTTATCAAAACAAACAAGAAATGCCCCACACTTGCCTAGGAATGTCCCTATAATCGTAATTCCCTTATATCTCAAATTAGTGATATTTAAGCATCCCTACACATAGCTCAGAAAGACCCTAAGATGCATTTTTTTTCAATATTTCAAAATCTATGCAGAATTTCGCAAATTCAGCCTCATATTCTTGTTTAGAGGGAACTATTGAGTAGGTAAACGAGTACCTACAAGGTATACTTTGTCCATACCAAGAAAAATAATTTTTGGTTAAACTTCGCAAAAATAGTAGCTATCCGCGATGGGTCCGCGACGCATATCTAACGCGGACTAGTTCAAGAATTTCCAAAAATTTTTATATTTACTCCAGGGAAATTGGGTAATAATACTATACCTATACACACAAAATTCCTCATTGTCAAGCCATTTTAAGCCCCACAAACCTCTCAATTTTTTTATAATTTTCATCAAATTCTCCATCTATTCTAAAGGTTTTCAAGAAGTCTTATTGGAATTCAAATAAACCAAGTCAACCCCCAAGTTCTCCATAAGATTCAAGAGTCCCAAAACTCATCCGGACATAAGGATTTCATTCAAGCTTCAAGCCTCCATTTCAAATCTTCTTCAAGAAACTCTCTAAAGTCAAGGTTTGTGAGTTTCTTTTATGGGTTCCTTTCACCCATAATACCCAAGCTTCCTTTTATCTAAAATTGCATGATTTAGAGTTGATTTACTCATGGCTCTTTCTTATTATAAATTTTACTACACACTATGTTGGGGTTTCATGAAAGTGTGATTGTTTTAGCATGTTTTGAGCTATGCATCTAAGATCTATTGTGATATCCGATGAAGGATTTTGATGTATATTACTTGATCTTGTTACTAAGTACCTATTGATAGTTTTACAATGAATTTTCTAGCATAATTTTACTCTTGAATTGCATGGTTTTATACTAGCATTACACACCCACCAACTGTTTGAAAAAATGCTTTTTAAGGATTCTTTAGGTTTTGATGATCTATTGGTTTATTTATGATCCAGGTGAATCTATGATGATTATGAGGATTCTAAAGATATTTTTAACTCATGGAAATATTGACAATGTAGGAAGTCAGATTTAAGCCCTTTCTTAAAGATTTTACCTGTTATGAGCCCTTTAATGGTTATGTTGATGCAAGGGTAATGTTTGATGACGAACTATTCTGATGTTTGAAGTTGGCTCACCATTAGAGGTCGATAATATTTTAGAGCTACTCGTGTCATTATTCTATGTTTCTCATAAGTTAATAAAGTATGATTATTATAATTATTCTGTGGGATGAGACTTAGCACCAATAGATTGAGGTTTTGCTCTCTTTCTTTGAACTATGTGCCATCATAGGACTATGTTATACCCTTGCAATACTAGCGGATCCACTTAGTACACTTTCTCTAGATGTTCTTACCGAAATTGGGTCGTGTTCCTGTAAGGTGAAGTTCTTAATGATATCCTTTTCGTAATTGGTTCATGTTCACATAAGGAAGGTTATTTCAAACAATATTGGGTCATGTTCCCATAAGCTTGAAGTATGATTTACCTTGGCAAGTAGACCACCTCTTTATCGATGATGGGGTAATCATCAGGGTTCCAAGTTATAGCTCGCTTGGTCTTATGTTATGTCGATTGAGGTATCTTTCACACTTATATTATGTTCTATGTAAGACTAATAATTTGCAAAGCATCATTTACTTAAGCATTGATCATATACGTCATATTGTTATTATGCTATATATTGCTTATAATTGTGCATTTCGATTATGATGCCTATCATTTGTTGCATTGCATCTCGCATACTTAGTATATTCAAATATACTAACATATACTCTATGCCTACATGATGTTACCATGTAGGAACCGAAGCTTCATTTGATCATCTTCCTCCCCCACGTGGTTAGACGGGTTGTTCAAGTTAGGTTTTGGTGAATCCTGATGTCCAGGGAAAATATCTATCTTCTATCATGCTTATACTTAGACTAAATCTTGTATATTCTGGAGTACATATTTTCATTGCTACGAGGGTGAGCCCAGTTGCTTGTCTTGGCCGCAGCTCTTATCTATGTAGTAGAAGTGTTGTTGGACATGTATTGTATATATGTTATAAGTCTTGACTATCTTGTTTCCTGATGTTTATGATATGGAAGCTTACCCTTATTCTCAATCCCCTTATTCATGTTTATAGTTTCCTGATGTTTATGATATGAAAGCTTACCATTAGTCCCAATCCCCTTATTCATGTTAATCTCTATTGTCATTCTAATTACTTGCACGACCAAGGATGTGTAATGATATGTTATGAGGCTTGTTTAGGGTTCATTTGGGTTCCCTATTTGCTGTTCATGTCTAGGCCCTAGGTTTGGGTCATGACAATAATGGTATCAGAGCACTAGGTGGTTAGATCCTCGATGTTCAACACACCACGTCTATTAGAGTCTTATTCATTGTTGTGTTGTGCACCACAACTATGAGTAGGAGGTTATGAGACATTTTCGGAAACATTTCCCTTCTTCATATTCTAACTCATGCTATAGAGTTAGAGTAAGTTTTACCCCTAACTATTGTTCTTTGCTCTTTTATTTGATCATGCCGCTTCAAAGAGAAACGGAAGGAAGGTAAGTTGAAGGTTTTGATTTTTGATGGATCCAAGTTTCACTATTACTTCCATTATTACTTTTGGTTGCTAGTGGACTTCTTATGTGTCCCGCGTTGTTATATGAACCTTTAGTCTCTATCTCTTTTTGTTGAGTGTATTGTTGCTAGAAGGTTCATAGGTGTTGATCCGGGTTTGTATTGCATTAAGTCTTGCCATGTGGCTTGTTGGAGTAGATGTGGTGAATTTGATGTCATACTTGGGATGGAATGTTTGCATGCATGTTGTGTCTTCATATATGGTAGAACGTGTAGAGTTAGAATCCGACTCCCTATGAACCTGTCTTTAAGTGGGAGGATGTCAAGTAGTAGCGAAGGAGGTAGGTCCATTTTTTGTCTTAAGGTACATCTGATCCCTAAGGTTGCTTTCATGATCCTTAGAGAGTTAGGGTTGTTGAACCTAAGGTATTTTCTATTGAGATATTTCTGGTAATCAATGAGTTCTTGAGAGTATTTTTCGATATTTTGAATTTGGGGTAGTGTCTTTTGGTTTGACTAGTATACCGGATATGCCTTAAGTCTCATTAATAATATCTTTAGTTCTGCTCTGTTAAGTTTATGGTGGTTTTGGTATGATGGTTCATTTTCCCTAAGTGATAAAGTGCATGTGACTCATTTGAGGGTAGTATTACAAATTTTAAGGAAGAAAGATGGATACAAACTAGGAGAAATAGGAGTTTGGTTGTAAGAGATTACCTTCTTAGGTCTTGTGGTGCTGGTGATGGTATTAAGGTAGACCCTAGTAAGATGAAGGTGATTAGAGATTAGCCTAGACCTTGGCTTCATTGGATATTAGGAGCTTTTTAGACTTAGCGGGCTATTATTGGGGTTTGTGAATAGGTTCCCTTCTGTTGCTTCTCCTATGACTTAGTTGACCCTAAGTAATACCAATGTTGTAACCGATATTTTGAGTAGGGTGATTTAATTAGTACGAGAATTGTCATTTCTTGTGTTATTTCTTTGTGCTAATAGGACCCATGTGTGTGTCCCGAAGGGTTACGTTAGTCTATTGTGGCTAGGAGGGGTCTATAGGGGTTGCCCTATTTGCATAAGTTGTTGTTTTATGGTCTTGTTGAGCTTGGCATGGTTGATTTAGAGGTATTGGGGTGGATTGGCTTCATGCATATCATGCTTTCAATTAGTGCAGAACCCATGAGGTTGTAATATGATAGTTAAGGATGGTCGATCTATTCGGTCAACCACAATGAGTTAGTCACTTCTCTAAGCTTGATATTTGGTTTGGGTTTTTGTTCCCAAGTGGGGATGAGGGTAGGTTATATCTCTAAGTGTCTTTTCGGACTAGGAGTTAGCATTTTGAATATTGGTGGGGTTGTTGGATTGGCTTATGGATTGGTTGTGTTTGTTGGGTTCATGAATAGGGTCTTAAAACCCTACCTTGACATGTTGTTGGTGGTCTTATCGTGGTTCATTGGTTTAACTGGAGCTTGTGAATCATTTGGGGGTAGTGTTGCAAGTCTTGGATGATGAGGGGTTATTCGCTAAATAAGATAGGTATGAATAGAAGATAACAAGAAGGTGGTTAAAACTCCTTAAGGATTATGATATTAGTGCACATTTTTTCCTCGGCAAGGCTTATTTTGTGGTCGGTGCTCTAACTGGCCTAGCATCTATTGATGGTGGTGGCAAAGAGGTGACTGGAGAGGTTTATCAGTTGACTAGGTTGGGGGGTTAAGTTAGAAGAAGTTAAGCATGGTGGTGTAGTACTTTTGATGGTTCCAAATCTTCTTTGGTTAGAGAGGTCTAGATTAAGCAAGGCCTTGATTCCATCTTATTAGGGTTGGAAGTTTTGGGTGGAGAGATGGTAGAGTGGAGGTTGTCTCCCAAGGAAAGATGGTGGTTTATGGTACCAAGTGGACTATATGTGATTAAGGTTGACAATGTGTTTAGTGTTATGAGTCCTTAGTGTGTAGAGGAGTATTGGTAAGGTTGCTTAAAGATTGGAATTACCTAGGGATATGGTTATGGTTTGTTCGGTTTTTTAGGATTTTAGGTTAAAGGGATGTGGTGGTGACTCTAGTGCTATAGAACTCGTAAGATTATGGTTGTTGTGGAGGATAAGTTGACTTGGGTAGAGGTCTCATTGGAGGTAGTTGATAGAAGGGTTGAAGAAGTTGATTGATAAGGGTGTAGTGTTCGTCAAGGACCTTTGGAAGAATCGTCAAGTCAAAAGTGTCTCTCGGGGAGACAGAGCGGGCATGGAAAAAGGATATTTGTACCTCTTTCATTCTATTCAAGCTTATGATAACATCTCAAATCTCTTTTTGTTACTTCAAGTCTTATGTTTCAGTCCCTCTATCATTTTGCATGCATTCACATTTATGTTAACAAGTTCATGACGATTTTTGACACTTACATTGAGATTTTTGAAAATGGTGTTTAAGTGAATTATTGCATTCTTATTGGGGTTGGTTTCTTTATGATTACTCTACTTATGTACATTTCTTTGACATTCGGGGATGAATGTCCCAAGGGGGAGATATTGAAACGCCCCACACTTGCCTCAGAACGCCCCCATAATCGTAATTCGCTTATATCTCAAATTGAGGATATTTAAACACCCCTCCAGATAGCTCGGAAAGACCCTATGATGCATTTTTCAAAATCACAAAATCTATGCAGAATTTCTCAAATCCAACCTCATATTCTTGTTCAGATGGCAAAATTGAGTGGGAAGACGAGTACCTACAAGGTATATTTTGTCAGTGACAAGAAAAATAATTTTTGGTGAAACTTCGCAAAAATAATAGTTATCTGCGATGGGTCCGCGATGCGGACTTGACACGAACTAGTTCAAAATTTTTTGAAAATTGTTCTTTTTACTCCGGGGCAATTAGGTAATATCCCTATACCTATATACATGAAAATCCCTCATTATCAAGCCGTTTTGAGCCCTAAAAACCAACCAAAACCTCTCAATTCTTCTCTAATCTTCATCAAATTCTCCATTCATTCTCAAGGTTTTCAAGAAGTCTTGTTGGAATTCAAGGAAACCAAGTCAACATGATTCAAGAGTCCCAAAACGCTTCTAGACCTAAGGATTTCATTCAAGCTTCAAGCCTCTATTTTCAATCTTCTTCAAGAAACTCTCCAAAGTCAAGGTTTGTGGGTTTCTTTCATGGGTTCCTTTCACCCATGATATCCAAGCTTCTTTTTACCTAAATTTCCATGATTTAAAGTTGATTTACTCATGGGTCTTACTTATTATGAATTTCACTGCACATTATGTTGGGGTTTCATGAAAGTGTGATTGTTTTAGCATGTTTTGAGCTATGAATCTAAGATCTATTGTAAGATTTGATAAAGGATTTTGATGTATATTACTTGAGCATATTACCAAGTACCTATTGATGGTTTTACAATGAATTTTCTAGCATGATTTCATCTAGAATTACATGATTTTACACTAGCATTACACACCCGCCAAATGTTTGATAAAATGCCTTTTTAAGGATTCTTTAGGCTTTGATGATCTATTGGTTGATTTACGATCCAAGTGACTCTGTGATGATTATGAGCTTTCTAAAGATATGTTTATTGCATGGAAATGTTGATGATGATGCAAACAGGTTTAAGACCTTTCTTAAAGATTTTATCTCTTGTGAGTCCTTTAATATTGATGTTGATGCAAGGGTAAAGTTTGATGATGATTTATTCTTAGGTTTGAAGTTGGTCTCACCATTAGAGCTCAAGGATGTTTTAGTGCTACTTGTGTCATTATTCTATGTTTCTCATAAGTTACTAAAGTATGATTATTATAATTATTCTGTGGGGTTAGACTTAGCATCGATGGATGAAGGGTGTGCTCTCTTTCCTTGAACTATGTGCCACAATTGGACTATGTTATACCCTTGCAATACTAGTGGATCCACCTAGTACATATTTTCTTGATGTTCTTCTTGAAATTCGGTCGTGTTTCGGTAAGGTGAAGTTCTTAATAAAATCCTTTTCGAAATTGGGTCATGTTCCCATAAGGGAGGTTACTTCATACGAAATTGGGTCATATTCCCGTAAGTTTGAAGTATGGTTTATTTTGGCAAGTAGACCACTTCTTTACTCCTCGAGATTCCAAGTTGTAGCTCGCTTGGTCTTATGTTATGTCGGTTGAGGTATCTTCCCACACTTATATTATGTTCTATGTAAGATTAAAGATTTGTAAAGAATGATTTACTTAAGCATTGATCATATATGCCACATTATTATTATGCTATCTATTGCTTAAAATTATGCATTATTATTATGATGTCTATCTCTTGTTGCATTGCATCCCACATACTTAGTACATTCAAATATACTAATGCATACTCTATGCCTACATGATGTTACCATGTAGGAATTGGAGCTCCATTTGATCATCTTCCTCACCCCACGTGGCTAGACATATTGTTCAAGTTAACTTTTGGTGAGTCCTAATATCCGGGGAAAGTATCTATCTTCTATCATGTTTATGCTTAGACTAAATCTTGTTTATTTTGGAGTACTTATTTTCATTACTATGAGGATGAGCCCGGTTACTTGTCTTGGCCCCTACTCTTATCTATGTAGTAGAGGTGTTGTTAGATATGTATTTTAGCTATGCTATAAGTCTTGACTCTCTTGTTTCTTGATGTTTATGATATGGAAGTTTACCCTTAGTCCCAATCCCCTTATTCATATTTATCTCTTATTGTCATTCTAATTGCTTTCGCGACCAAAGATGTGTAATGATATGCTATGAGGCTTGTTTCGGGTCCTTTCGGGTTCCCCATTTACCGGTCATGTCTAGGTTCTAGGTTTGGGTCATGACAAAATATTATCAGATAGTCAATATGCATGATTGCACAAATAACCAATAATCTCAAAAATTTTGAGGGTACCAAATTTTTTACTAGATTTAAAAAGCATTTAAAAACTATGTATATGCTAAAAGATAATTCTATGTATCTACAATTTATCTACACTATCTAGACATGCCGGTTCAACAGAAAATTAAAACATCCACAAGGAAAAGAAAACACAGCAAGAAAACCTTGAGATCAAAAATAGAGGAAGTTATGGACTTGAGATTACTCAGACTTCACCATAATCCATAACTTCCGACACCCTACCAAAATAGAGTACTTTGCGCTCAAACTAAAAACACAAGTTAAAACAAACATCCAAACACACACACACACATACATATATACATACATATATATATATATAACATGAAAAACCACATTTCCAAACCAACATCCAAAACATAGGAAAGAAAACAACATTCAACATAAAACATTTGACAAATATCCAAAACCAACATAAAGGAAATACTATCTAACAAGAAGAACAAAGTATCCATAAGGAAAAGTAAGTGTTGGGTTCAAAATATAAAACATAATGGTGCTCAAGCATCAACATCTGTCAGGTCCTGAGTGTCCTGAGCTACAGTCCCCTACTCTGAAGTTTGGGTTAAAGCGACGTGTGAACTGCCCTCTCCCTGTGCTATCCGCTGCTCCCACTCCCTCTGTATAGCTGCCAGAACTATAGACTCCTGTACCACCTCATCCGGTATCAGCTTCTCCCCCATGTTGATGCCTCATCATCAGTCCTTGGCCTCTTTCGAGCCACGTCTGGGTCCTCACTTTCAAGGGCCCTCTTCCCGTGGGCATTTGAGCAGTCCTCGATTAAGCTAAATATATCATTACCCACCGGTGCCACCTCCGGGACTACCATCAGACCGCTAATGCCTGTAACAAGTTGGCCTTAAGTTTGGCCAACTCCTCTGTCACTGTACTCATGTCAGTAGGCGGAGCATCCGTGAACCTCTTCTGGATCCTCTCCTCGAAGGTGTCTACTCAAGCATCCACTACTCTGACTCTCTAATCTATCATATCGCGAGCGAATGCCTTTGCCCTCTACTTTGAGGCCTGGACTGTTTGACTGACCCATGGTTAGATCTGGCCAGCCAACCTCTGCAACTTGAGCTATGTTGTGGACATGCTATGCACCAATGCCTGAAAAGTAATAGCAAAGATAAGAGAATCAACCTGCATAGTAGATGATGATGGTGCGAGTGTACTAGAAGATGGCATAGCCTTAAGCTGAACAGTTTGGGATGGCTCTGCAGTAGCTGGGGGAGTACTTGTGGTGGCAGGGGTCTGCTCCTTAGTCTGGGGATCAACCAGGAATGCATCTGGGGTGGGAGGAGAAGCTGTCCATTGTAAGGTCACTGGGTTCTCATTAGCCTTGATTAGGCTGGGATCCATGGTACATGTGGCCTCTACATGTAGGTCTCGATGGGGGTCAATACGAACACCTGCTGTACTTCACAAACGGTAGATCAAAATAGGAACGATAGTAAGGTGTTCGTCCTAACAGTGGACTAGTGAATCTACTCAGAGATAATTCGGGTCCAATCAATCTTATAGCCAACTAAGATGCAGGCTAATAGCATGGCTCACTCTAGGGTGATCACATTATCCGTTAAAGTAGACCAAATACACCAATGGATAATCGACCACCAAAACTTAGCCCAGAAAGAGAGGTGGGATTTCACTATTGGATCAGCATTGTTTATGACCCACATAGGCTCGAAACCCTCCTTGCATATCTGGTTGGCAATCCACTGAAGTAGCTCGGTTTTAACCCCTACATTCTTTACATTCACCGCATTACATATCTTTGAAATTTTGCTACCATACTCTATGGTGGAATAAGGCTCTCTGTAGTTGGGCCCAAATTGAACCCGTCGGATCATCTCCTCAGAAATATCAACTTTCCTACCCCTGACTAGAATCACCCATAATGTAGGTTGCTCAATCGATTTCTTGTTCTTGGGCAGTCCCCGGAGGAGAGTAACATAATATGCTGCATAGAATTCTCGGACCAAATAAGGGGCATATTTGCCCAATCCCTACGAAGCCCATCAGAGTCTGAGTCTATCAAGCTCAGCATATCACCCTAGTACTCTATCCAATCCAAAGTCATTCAACCTGGACTCCTCATGGAACTGCCTGACTAGTTTGCCCAATCCTTTCGACTCTAACCCCTTATCATAGATCTCTTTCATCCCTGAAACATACTACCTGGGATCGATTGAGGGATGTGACTGAGCTTCCTTCTTCGGGGCCTATGAGGAACCCTAGGACTCTAACTCTGACTCCGAATGTGTAGGAGTCATCCGCGGTAAACTACTTCCAGACCCATCTGCATCACCCTCCTGTTTCTCCTTTTTAGACTGGGAGGAACTGCTAACTTCCATAAGTGCCTAAGTTGTATGGGATCTAGTTTGAGGCACATTTACCTTGGGGTCTATTTTGACTCAATGTACTTCCATAGACCCTTCGGATCACTCAGCCTCAGAAGACTCGTCAACTAACCTCCTTTGAAATTTGTTGATCGCTCGTTTATCCTTTGGAGGCATTATACTTGAAAACCAACCACACATCAGCATGTGAGCCTTAATATGTTAGATTAAGCAGTTATCACATAACAAAGGACCAAAAATAGCAATACTTAAACATTTAAATCAAAAGAAGAATCACTGATATAATTGTAGGTCTGTAGCTACAAGGTGCAAGTACGACTCCTACAAGTCATATTCTAACCTCGTAGTTCTAAGGCTACTGAGAAAAATGCAACCTGGAATCAGATACAAGATACAGTTATGACTCGTAGGGTGGACTATGAGTCGTAGCCCGGCCTCGTACCTCATTCTAGAGGCATTTTTGAAACCTAAGTCAGACTTACAAGACCCCCACGATTAGTCAAAGATAATGCAATGAGTCGTAGATGGGTCCCGCTTGAGAAATGTTAAGGAACCCCTGGTGAATGGTTCCTGCTACAAGGGGCCACTATGACACGTAGGTTGAAATATGAGTCCTAGTGGGTCCTTGAAGTAGGGAATAGAAGTCACCTAGGATGCCTGCAACTTTTCCACAAAAACTCAACAACAATTCAATCAAATAATAAACATGAATAATCTCAAAATAATGCAGCATTCTAAGTACAGAGAATTGACACAATATGAAGCATGTCAATCACAACGTCCATCACCCTACAATCAAACTTAATCCTAAACTTTATTCAAGTTAAGCCCATGAATAGTTCATTTCTAAATTCAAAATTATCACAACACCACAAATTGACATTCAAGGATAATTCAGTAAAACCTCAAACATGGCAAGCATGAATTTTAACTTCATAGCACATTCACATTCCTCAAATTTCAACTCTGACACTAATTCACAACTGACCACACACAATCATGCACTAACTCATATGATTTGTATGCCAACACTACAACCCCCCAACAACAGTCCCCATCAAGATTCAAATTATACTAAGGGTTTCAAATACCCATACGCTAACTCTCATATATACACATAGTATTGTCATATGGGTACAATCATCAACACTTAATTAAGGACACAATCATCTTCCAAGAATGAAATTTATCACAAGAGCGTACCAAAATTAATCAAAAAGCTTACCAAGTGAGAGGTTGAACAAATAGATGCAATGAAGAGGGAAAGGGGTGTGGTACCAAAACCCTAGAAAATAGACTTGCCAGAAAACTAGAGGAAAAAAATACATGGACAGCCGGGATAGTGATCGAAATAGTGATAGATGAAGGAGGTGAGGGGATTCATGGTTGATTAGGAAAAGGAATGAAATTTTAGGGGTCAAAATAAGTTTTGACCCCTTAAATATCAAATTGGGTCAATAGGTAAAAAGTTGTGTATCGGGGCTATGAGACCCCGACTATGAGTCGCAGGGACTCCTACCACTCGTCGGTCCTAGTCTCATAGTAGACCTCAACACTTACAAAAAATATGATTCCATACCTGGGCACTACGAACCCCACTTATGACTCATAGATGACCCTACGAATCATAAGGTTGACTCATAGTGTATGTGCCAACTTTTAAGTCCTTACTATTTCCCTCTGTGATGTATGACTATGAGTCGTAGTAGTTGCTACGACTCATATCTTTAGTTCTTAGTTCCACTTGTAAAACAAACCTCAAAATACAGCAATCTTCAGAACATCACAACTGAACCAACATCTTTTAAATTTTAAAACAAACAACATATTACTACCTAAAAGTTCAATAACCAAACACATTTAAAACAAGCCAAAAATTATCAAATATACTTGGGTTGACTCCCAAGAAGCGCCTTGTTTAATGTTGTGGCTCGACTCAATCATCATCCATCATCAAAAATCATCAAGGGCCCACACTTTACTCTTAAACTTATCCAGGTATTTCATTGATTGGTGAATGTCAAACACGACCTCTGCAACATTGACCCTAAACCAAAGCTAACCCGAATCCACATCCACCATAGCTCCCCCCGTGGCCAAAAATGGTCTGGGTACCTCTAAACCAATGTCACAATCAAGGATCACAAAGTCCGGGAGAAAGATGAATTTATAAACCTTAACAAGCACATCAAGAAGTATTCCTTCCGGTTTTTAGATGGTTTGATCATCCATAAGAAACCACATTCTTGTCAGAGTAGGAGTACCAAGACCAAGCTTTTTGAACATGGCAAGAGGCATTAGGTAAATACTTTCTCCTAAGTCACACAGTGCTCTTACGATTTCAACATCACTAATGGTGCAAGGGATGGTGAATGCACCGGGGTCCTCTCATTTTTGAACAAGGAACTTAGTCATGATCACACTACATTGTTGGAGCTATTATGAGAACTCTTGGCTCAAAGTGCACTTCTTTGTCACCAAATCCGTCATATATTTGGCATACCCGGGCATCTTCTCCAAAGCCTCTAGAATAGGAATGTTGATGGATAGTTGCTTTAACATTGAGAGGAAGTGCTTGAATTTTCCCTTGTCTTCCTTTTTATTAAGCCTGTAAGGGAAATGAGGAGGAGGTTTTGTAATCAACGTAATTTTTTCATGCTCCCTCACTTCTTCTCTAGGTATCCCAACATTCTCCGAACCTTTTCTCTCAACCACCACTTCACATCCAATACCTTTCTCACAAACCTCATCCTCGATCATCGGCATTGGGGAATCTATGGTGCTTTTGCCACTTCTTATCATGACTGTCATGCAATGCCCTTCATTTTTGGGATTTTGAACCTATTGCTTGGTAAAGTGCCTTTTTTGGCATTGATTCAATTGCGAAGAAACTTGCCCAAATTGTTGTTCTAATTGTTTATTCGCCACGGAGTGAGACTCTATCTTTTGGTTTATACTTGAAATGTTCAATTTCATTCCCTTCAAGGTCTCATCTTGGTGGTCAGCTCTTTTCAACAACTTGTCAAACATTGCTTCAAGCCTCGAGGTGTTTGGCATGACATCACAGTTGTGGGGTGGCACATAATGACCATTCCTATAACTACCTCTTTTACCCCATTCGGCATCCGACACTCTCTCTCGTTCATACTAGTCACTTGGGTTGTCTTTATCAGCACTATCACGATTGTAATTCTGACCTTGATTTTTGAAACCTTGCCTCCAATAGTCTAAGTTGGACCCTTGGGTGTTATCCCAGAAACCTGCCGCTTGATTACTCACAAAACAAGCATCTTTATCAAAGAATGGATCATCATACATGGGATCCTTAGGAGGTTGGTGAGTGATTGCTTGGACAATTGCTTGGTTTTGTTTTAATACCAAGTCCATACTCATGCGAAGTTGAGCAAGCTGCTCCATGATCTCTTCGTTGACCTTTGCTTGCTCATTGTTGGTATTGACCATACAAGAAGTCTTCATTGCACTTCGCTCTCTTTGACCCCACGATCTATTGATTTTAACCATCTGCTCCTTCCTTACGGCTATCAGTGCGAAAGGTTGGTCAAGAAACATGCCTCCCATGATTGTGCCTGAGCAAGCTTAACTATTCTCGTCAAGTTCCTGATACAAAATCTTAACCAAGGCATCATCAACAATCTTATGATCAGGGACCATCCTCAAGCATTTGGTGAATCTCTCTAATGTAATACTAATAAAGTCACCCGACAATTGCTCAAAATTATTTATTTAATCTTTGAGCTTAAGCTTCTTTGATCTTGGGAAATATCTCTCTATAAACACTCTCTGAAGCTCTGCCCAACTTATTATTGTACCTGGAGGAAGCTCAAACAACCACGTAGGTGAATTAATAATTAGTGACAATGGAAACACCAACATCAAGAGAAAGATTTTGTGTCCTTATGAAACTCTTGAAGACGAAGACAACATTATGGAGATGATGATGGGGATCCTATGAAGGTATCCCTATGAAAAACCCATGGTTTTGGAGCATTTGAAGTAAACCAGTTGACACCGAGAACTTAGCATCTACTGGTAATGGAGGCAACACTATAGCACTAGTAACGTCCATGGCCATAGGGTTCAAGCGATAGTGATTCCAACCATAAGTGTTCTTGTTGAAATCCCTAAGTTGTGGCCTATCATCCCTTGGGGGTGGATTTTCTTCTCTTCCCATATCATCATTCATATTCATCTCTTCCTCAACTGCGATATCCTCATTCACTTGACCCATTTTTGTAAAGAGTCAATGGATATCCAAATTGATCGAAGCTAAGGGATTGCCCTAGCTCCTTGTGCTGGGCATACAACCTAGTACACCCTGCAAATAAAATCAAGCAACAAAAAGAATAATAAAAGTGAAATACAAGAGAGCCTAGAAATTAATACTTGAACAAACTAACAGTGAAATCAAGTCAAAACCTAGTTGTATTCCCAGACAACAACACCTTAATTTTTATGATGTTTACGCTCCAATAAGAAATCGATGGCTATCAGTAATTAAACTAACCAAAGTTTAGGGTCGAATCTACAGGGAATACAGGGCTTGACTACAAGAGTTCAGTATCAAGCATTTCGAGCATTTATAGGTGGGGGCATTTTGTGATTTAATAACAAAACTAAATATATAAACACTATACTTACTATGTATGAAAACACTCAAATTTAGGGACAACTCGAGAATTGTGTTCCCCATGGTTCGTTGAATCAATTACCCTAGGAAACATAACTCTAATTGAGAATTTGCACGGATGACGGTAACATAGGTTCTTTCAGTACTTTTGTGAAGGTGAAGGTCGAATTTCACCATGGTGCTTGGTCGACAACCATGGTGTGCCAGCTAATCGTTACCTATTGTCCCAGTAAACCTCCTCTTGTTCAGGTTTGGTTGTTTAGATGAGAACACATAAATAGAATCTTGTGACCCATTTCCCTTTTCCTATTTGTCACTACCTTAGTGGGGATCGTGATAGTAGGAGGGGTTTTGGTGTTGGTCAGCACCAAACATCAATCAAAAATGAAGGAAAATATATAATACATATAAAACCCCAATCCTAGAAATGCACAAAGCCTAGGTTATTCCAAGTCAACTACCCATGGTTCCCACACCCCCAAGTTGTGGGTGCTTAGCTACTCATGGCTAAGGCAAAACCAACAATACAACAACAACAACAACATACCTAGTAGAATCCCACAAGTGGGTTCTAGGGAGGGTGAAATGTACGCAGATCTTACCGCTATCTCGTAGAGGTAGAGAAGTTGTTTCCTGTGAACCCTCTCTAAAATTTCATAAGCAGAAAACAAACTAGATATTTAAGGAATAGAATGTAAAGGAATGAAAAGAAGCTACGACTACTACTGAAATGCACATATAGGTATGTAAATATGATAAAGGTTATAGAAGTAGCACACAAGGCAAAACCAATAATAATGTAAATAAATAACACAATTGAGAATTTTACCGAAGCAATGAAGAACAAAAGCACCATAAATTGCAAAGCACAAGCATCGATGAATGAAGAATGAAAACAATATGTGCCTTACATCCCGAAAAATTTGGTTTTCAAATAAAAATATAGAAATCTACTCCAAACCCTAAAGATATTCTAGAGAGGATATTCAAAGTGCTTTTTTTTTCAAAGATTCATGTCTAGACTTCTCAAATAAATCCTAACATAAAGTATTTATAGTATTTATAATTTAACCCTAAAAATTAAGCAGAAAAGACTGTTGGTAGAAGGTACGTCTTGCAGGTACAACTCGTAGGGTGACCTACAAGTCATATTTAGGGTCTCGTATCAAGTACTTTGCATTTTTGGACTTGACTGTTCGACCCCACTGGTATGAGTCATTGCTTAGGCTATGACTTGTATGTTCTTCTCATGGTCCAGGTCTTCAATTATTGGTCTAAAATTTTGGTTCTCTGTTTCTTGCTATGAACGCACGTATAGGAGTCGTAGGAAGACCTATGACTCATAGAATGGCCTCATAGGGCTGACCTCCACTTAGCATATTTTTTTTAATTTTTGCTCACTATTCCTTGCTACAAGATCACCTTATGACTCGTAGCTTGGTCTACGAAATGTAGGCCGACTCGTATGTCCTGCACTTCAGTAAAATCTGCAACTTTCTCTCAAAATCATGCCAACCTATCTTTTCTATAATAACAACACAAAAACACATAAAAAACCCATAAAAAGTTGCATGAAGGACTCACAAAATCCCTTCTTTTTGGCATCAAATGTGCTGCATTTTGATAGCATTTCATTAGTTCGCAGTAGGAGAGTTAGTGCTACTATACAATTCCAGACTAAAGTTATTCCCTAGGAAGCTCAAACCCAGATGTTTGGGACCCTTTCGAGTAGCACATGTCTTTGATCATAGAGCGATTGAGTTGGAGAGAAAGAACGGAGGAACATGCAAAGTAAATGGACAAAGAGTTAAGCCATACCTTGGAAACATGGAAATAAAGTCTGTGGAAGAATGGGAGCTTAAGGAAGTATGAGTACTCAAGCTTTCTATGACGTACCGTGACAATAAATCAGGCACAGCTTGGGAGGCAACCCAAGGTGGAGATTGGCACTTAGGCGCCCAGGTATGCTTTTTAACCCCAATAATTTACTTTATTTTAATCATGTGTATTGAAAACAATGCACCTTTTTTCGATGGGGTATGGGTAGTTTTTGGCCTCAATGAAGTCTGAATAGTTGGGGTCCATAACTAACCCAATTTTTGAATCCTAGGATTTTTCTTGCCTATGTTCTTTTTCCCATGGATATTTACTTTATGTTGAACCAGCATGTTTAAGATGTTTAGGTAATTTTTGTAGCATATTGCACTGATGTTTATGGTATATACATATTTTTGTGTTTTTTGTGAAAACTAGTACCCACCAAATTTTGATTAGTCAGTCTATATAGAAACTATGCATTTTCAAATGTTTTGACAGTGATTGTTCTGATAAAAGAGGATAATTGATATTAAAAATAGGATCTGAGAGTCTTTTCTTGATAATGTAATTAGTGCTATGTGATGTTTACTTAATTTGTTAAATGCATGTGTTGTATGCTAATTCAGAACATTCCTTGTTACTCTAAGTTAGACTGTAGATTAATTGGATTAAGAAAGGATCTTAGGTCATTGTTCATAAAAGATCACTTAGCCTAATGACTAACCAAATGTGCATAATATCCCTTGATCCTAACGTTTGATCCTGGCATGTAGTTATTCTTTGTAAAAACATAAGTGACCTAGCCTTATTAGTTGTAAATTCCTGAAATTGGCCTTGGTCCTTCCTTGAACATTGTACATCTTGACTGAGGCAAAAATCCTAAGTTGAAGGTGGCCACCAAAAAGTGGTCTTGGTTATAAGGATGGATCATGTGCACCTCAACTCAATTCAAAAGACTAAGTTGAGAGTGGCTGGTGTAAGGGTAAAACAAAAAATGAGGGGAAAAGTTAGTGATACATCGAAAAGGAGTAAAAATCACAATTTGTGTACAAGAAAAAAATTAAGTGATGTCTTAGTCATGAGCTAAAAAGAATAATGAAATGTAAAAACAAGGCAAAAAACTGGAAAAAAAAAGCACCCAGAAAAGCTTGAAATAGGATAAAAGTGAGAATGGAGTGAAAGTAATAGTATTAATAGGGTAAAAGTATTGAAAAACGCAGTGTCAAGGAGGGCCTTTAGTCACTATGTCCCAAAATGTCATACCAGAGCCCCCCGAGCCTATGTGACAAGCCCATAAAGTCCTAAAGTAATCCTAGTCCAAGTAGTTAAAGGTCTTAGACATGAGTATAAGGGCAAGCCTATGGTATTGAGAATGATACATGAATATCTTTTTTGAGAGTGAGTGATTTTGCATAGTCCTAAGATTTCACATGAAAACATCATTAAGAGTGAGATATGGCATTTCTTTCGGTAGGGGAACTTGTATTGCATTATTAGCATTAGACTTATTTAGTGATTGTGACTTGTTGATAGTACTTCATTTGTCATAGTAGTATTATTGCATACAGTAGTCTATATTGGTTTACTGGATAGCTATCTGATTGTGTTTTTAAAAGTGGTGTGTGCAAATGTGTTTAAGTTTGATGTGATGTATGCCATTAGGTTGACATTAGTGTGTTACTGTTCTGCTTAGATAGATTGAGTCTTTCAGTTGAGGACAAGCAACAATTTTAAGTTGAGGGTGTTGATGTGTTGTAAAAATACAACACTTTTGATGCTTAAAACTTGGAAATTTGTGTGTTCTCAATGTGATGTTAATAAGTTTTATGTGTTCTTGTGTTTGGTTTGTAGGATTTCAGGGTTGGCATTGATTTTGGGAAAAATATGTAGAAGTTCCTGATTTTGAGGATGTACAAGACCCTTTACGAGCTGTAGAGCATTATATAGGCCGTGAAGTAGGTTTCGTGTACAATTCCAGTGATGGTTAGATTTTTTAAGTTTGTTCTATGAATGTGCTAATGTATCGTTAAACAGTTTATGAGTTGTAGGTCAAGCCTCGTGCCCTAAGATCAAAGAAAAAGGAGTTTCTAAAGTTTCATCAAACGAATCCCCCTATAGATTATAGAACATATAGAGGGTATCGTAGAATACAAGTCCAGATTTATAGCAACAAATTATGGAAGCCTGATTACGAGCCATAAATCACAATATGGCTCGTAAAGCAGCTCGTGAAGCTTGCCGACCCAGATATCCTAATTTCTTTTGGACTTGTACTTTAATCATTACATATAGGTGTTTAGGTTTTTTTTTCTTGGGTAATTCGAATAGTTAGAAGAAAAATGGTGAGATAGAGTAGAGAAAACATTGGAGAGTTTTGAGAAACACTTGTACACTTTGATTTGATCTTCTAATTACAATCTTGTGATTCTCATTAGAGCTTGGATTTACTTCTGCTTAGTTCAATTGTGTAAGTGCTCAGTTATGTTTTTCAAATTCATAAGTCTTGTATCTACACAAATCATAAGTAGTTAAATCCACAACTAAGGTTGTGGGAACCATAAAGAATTAACAAGGTAAAACCGGATAATTTATAATTCTAAGAAAGTGTGCATGCACGTATTAATTAACTCTCTTCATTTTGCATATTTTCTGGTGGTGGCCAACATTAGAACCCTCCTAGTGTCACTAACTAGACCAAGGTAGTAATGAATAGGAAAAGAGATTAATTAATAGGACTTGATTGATGTGTTCTTATCTAATCAACCGAACAGGGACAAGGGGGTTGTAGTAGGACAATAGGTAAGGGTTAGTCACTACAGACATAGACCAAGTCACGTAGTGAAATTTGCCTATCTCCTGGGCCAAAACATTTTGGTGAACTTAACTTACTGTCCTACATGTTATACGCTAGAAAATAATTAGGTTATCAGATGATACTAAGTTAGGGAATCATGGGGAACACAATACCCTAGCTTCTCTCCTTATTGGTTAAACCCTTGTGTTAGTTATGATTACTTTTCTACTTTTTATTGCAACCCCCCTTTCGAGGAGATAAGCTGGTTAATAACTCAAATTACATCAATTGAGTACTTCTAGGTCTATAGTATTCCCTTGGGTTTGACCCTAACCTTGGTTAGGTTCTAATTCTTGACAATGACCGCTTTATCCTCAAAAAAGAGGTGCAACTTAGACAACATCAAGATTTTGGCGTCGTTGTCGAGGAATACTGCTAGACTTGTCTAATTTAACTAATTTGGGAATTAACCCTTATTTCCCTCATTTTACATTTTTAGTTATTTTTGTTTCTTTTCAGGGTGTAAGTTTAGTGTATGCCCAACACCAAAGTCAAGGCAGACCCTTGACTCCATTTGAGCCAGAGATCCAGAGAGCACAAAGAAGAATGACCAAACATAATAGCACTAACACGGTGGATGCAGCTCCTAATTGAAACGAGAATGAGAATGATGACAGTGAAAATCTACCTACTCTAGAGGATATTGCTCCATATCCATAGGACTCCAATGCTAACACTTATCAATGGAACCAATACAGGCTGAATCCTATGGTTAAGAGGTGATTGGAGCTATTATATTGCCACTACTATAGGCTGACACAAAGTTCATGGTTTTGAGTGGGTTGCTTCAAATGCTACAAAACTAAGAGTTGTCGGTGGGTCTACGATTAGAGGATCCTCATACCCTTCTACAAAACATTGCATTTGTCTACAAGAGTGTGATGGGAACACAGAATTTGTCTATGGATGTTTTGGGACTTTGTGTCTTCTCATAATCTCTGACAGGCAATGCAGGACTATGGATATCTGAGCTCTCATAGAGTTCAATCACCAAGTTGGGATGAATTGCAGAAGGCCTTTTTAGAGAGGTACTTCTAGAGGTTGAAGAAGCTAAAGTTGATATATCAGCTCAATAAATTTGAGCAACTTCCTGATGAATTGATCAATACCACATGGGAGCGATTTACTAAGTGCTTGAGGAGTGTCCCAGACCACAACATTATTGATGATGGTTTGGTAGAGATCTTCTGTCATTATTTTAATGAAAACAGTCAAGCATGTGCTAATACCATTATGGAGGGCATGTTCTTAGATCAACCATTCGCAAGGATCGCTGAAAGCATGGAGAGAGTGATTAAGACAAATCATGTGTCATGCCCCAAAGTCCCGTTAGGGCAGACTGGCACCCGTTGTCGATAAGGCCCGAGAGAACCAACTTGTAACTATGCACTTTCTATACATATTATAAGGGATTTCTACCTTCAACATGCCTTAAAGCAGATAAATAGTGATAACAAGCCAAAAGGAAATGCATATGACTAGGTCGTTGGGGTCACGGTGTCTAAAGTACGAGACATGACTTTACTTTGACTTTACATAGTCTACAAAGCCTCTCAATAAAGAAGAACATCAGATAAGGGTCGGGACAGGCCCCGCCTCAACTAACTGTACAACATAAACATAAGCTCTAGACATATACAAAACCCTGAAGCAACCTGGAGCTTGGTGACAGTAGCTGAATATCCTGAACTTCTATTGGGGAGATCTACTAGCATCTGTACCTGCAACATGAAATGCAGGTCCTTTGTAAGGGGCATCAGTATGAGATAATGTACTGAATATGTAAGGCAAGATATACTGTATGTAAAGTAATAACTCAAAGGAACCCATGTACTGGTGTAAGTTTGTGGACCACCGTTATTTATACTGTGGAATCATGTACTTTACATTCTTTATATTGCTTTACCTTTACTATATAATCTGTGCACAGCTATAGAACAAATGACCAACTGATCAGTGGTGAAATTGTATCGGGTTCGTCCCTGGCTAGGTTATATTCAATCCCTCGGGCTACCCCCCGATAGGATCGTCCCCTGGCTAGGTTATACTCAACCCCTCGGGGCTACCACCTACCAGAACTACATATTTTATCTTTTAATTACCTTTAAGATGATTCTTTGGTGGCCATAACATTGTCGCTGTAAGACTATATATGTAGCCTATGACATGTGGATTCATATAAGGCAATATGACAAAGAAAAGAGTACATTACACAAATGATGAAATGTGTATGAAATGGAACAACTCGTGAACTTTATTTTGTAATAGGAACTCATGTAACTTGGTACCCCAGTATTTATTCAGATTTGAAGGTTACTATGTATGGGATCATATGAACATGTAAAAGAGTAGAGACATGGTTAATAGTTGTGTTGTAATTGTCAAGTGCCTTTATGTACCAATAAGAGATCTATGTTTCATGCCAAGTGATACGAAATCAAGTAACCTTACATACCTTGTCACCGAACCTTGTCACTATCTCAAGATAACCTTTCCTTCCTCCAAATACTTATCTACAACATAGTAGTTGATAAAACTAACATTAGATGCCAATGAACTACATCTTGCCAATCCAATTATATAAGAAAACAGTACACCGAACCTTGCCATCTCCGTTGTCTTAAATTCAGGTCTTTCTACTTAAAGATGTATTGTAGGCTCTTATGATCAGTACATATGTCAACATGGACCACATACTAATAGTGGCGCCATATTTTCAGAGCAAACACAACCGCTGCCAGCTCAAGATCATGTGTTGGGTAGTTTTTCTCATGTGGTCATAACTGTATGGATAGATAAGCAATCACCCTACCATTCTGTGTCAATACACACCCTAAGCCAACTCTTGAACATCGCAATATACTGCATACCCTTCAGTGCCCTCTAGAAGTACTAGCATAGGTGCAGAAGTTAACTTATTTTTCAACTCTTGGAAACTCCTTTGACACGCATCGTTCCATTAGAACTTGGTTGCCTTATGTGTCAGCTTTGTCAGAGGTGCAGCAATAGAAGAAAATCCCTCAATAAATCTCTTGGAATAGCCTGCCTAGCCTAGGAAGCTCCGAACTTCCGTAGGTGTTGTTGGTCTTGGCCAATCTTTCACAGCTTCTATCTTTTGGGAATCA
>JAOTQR010031079.1:0-16162 GCA_025774065.1 Solanum ossicruentum | reverse complement strand
GGACCTTAGGTGGAGTAAAATCTTAAAATTTACAAAAGTTGAAAAATTTTTTTGTATGGGGTGGGGGCGGGCTGGGGGATGAGGGTCCGACGTGGAACAAAAAATTAAAATTTATAAAATTTGAATTTTTCGTAAAATAATTTTAAATTTTTTTTTGTATAGGGTAAGGGTGGAGTGGGGACGGGGCGAGGGGAGAGGGATTGGAGGGATGAAGGTCCAAGGTGGAGTAAAAATTTAAATTTATAAAATTTGAATTTTTTGTAAAATAAATTTATTTTGGCCAATCACAAATGTCTTTTTGACTTTTGTACTTTTAAATAAATTTAATGAGGTGGAGTAAGAAATTTGAAATTTACAAAATTTAAATTTTTTTGTAAAATAAATTTATTTCTGTCAGTCACAAATGTTTTTTTTATTTTTTTAAAATCATAAATAGGTGGAATAGTGTTAATGATGTGGCGTTTTCCTTTTTTTTTTTAAAAAAAATATAAATAGATAGAATAAGTTTAATGATGTGGCATAACGTGATTGGACTAAAAAGAAACGAGTGTGTCTCAAGCACTTGGGCTATCAGATAGTTGTGCCTAATTGATAAAAAAACGGACAAGTTGGAGTGTCTGTTTGTGTATTTTGAAAGTTAAAGTTTCAACTTAAAATTTCGCCTCAAGTTAAGAGACCAATTTATGCATTGTGTCTATCTCAAATAGTCACTCAACTATTAATTATTCTCACAATATTATTTCTTTTCACACAAAATTATTCAACTTTATTTCTTATTTAACCTTAAAGTAACTAAACTAAGGATTTCTTTCATAGAAAATCACTCAATTATAAGTTATTTTCATAAAAAAATCACTCAACTTTGTTTTATAATTCAAAGGTCACTTGACTATTGATATATCACTTAAAAAGTCACTTAATAATTGATATTTCACTTAGAAAGTCACCCAACTATTTTAAATAATTTTTTCATCGAAATTCAATTTTTATTTTAATAAGATGCTCATTTTAATATTTTATTAAATCTTGTTGAAACATACTTTTTATTTTAATTATTTTTTAAAATAATAAGATGCACATTGTAATTATTTTATTACATTTTGCTGATAAAATAACTAAAGTCAAATGTCTCTAAGTATTTGAGTTTAAAAATAAAATTTTGTATAAAAATGATATTTCAAGAAAATTTAATAAAATAATCAAAAATGAGTATTTTATTACGTTTTTAAAAATTAGTCTAAAGTAAAATTTATGTTTCAATATAATTAAATAAAATAATTAAAAAGAGCATTAAATTATTTTTTCAAAAAAATATTTAAAATAAAAAATGTATTTCAACATAATTTAATGAAAAAATCATACAAATTAGTCGAGTGACTTTAAGTGAAATGACAATAATTTAGTGCTTTTCTAAGTGAAATACCAATAGTTTAGTGACTTTTGAGTTATAAAACAAAGTTGAGTGACATTTTACGAAAATAACACGTAGTTGAGTGACTTTCTGTAAAATAAATCTTTATTTGGGTGATTTTGAGAGTAAAAAAAAAATTTAACTTTCAGTAAAAAGAATTAATAATTGAGTGATCATAGAAGATATTAACTCCAAGACTTGGATCTCTCAAGTTGGGGGTCGAACCTAATGGGTTTTGAATACCCCACATTTTTTTGTATGATGCTGGTACTAAGTTGGGGTATTAGGAAATACCATGTATGTCATGATCCCTTTGGTCAAGGTTTCTAAAAACTTTTTAAGCAAAATAAATTTTATCCAAAAAAAAATTTATATAGTGCATGTTTGGGTATTAGGGAATGAATATCATGTCGTGATTGTTGGCTTGCACTCATCTACTCTAACGAGGGATCAGGCCCCTTATTACAAAATACAAAGAAAAACTAATATTAAAATAATATGAAAAATCTTCTTGTTCAAGGGAGGAAAAATGACGACCTAATCCACAGGATTTAAGGCCAAGTTCCACTAATTTCTCTGATCCTTACAAGTAAGTGAAACCGTCTTCGACAATATAATGCAGCCCATCACTAAACTAATTTCACAAGGACTAAACTTCCATCCTGGCAAGACACCAAAGAATTAACTTCAAATCAAAAACCCCAGTGTATTTCCAAAAAAGCAAGAATGTCCCAGTTTTGAATATTGGAAGTGATCGCCTCTCACCTTGCAAAAAACCACACCATTTTGGACTAACAAATAATTAGAATCGGAACGCTCGGTGTCACACACTCTAAGCTCAATTGCGTTGCATCTTACAATCTCTCAATTTCTTTTACTTTTTTTTCAGTAAAAAGAAAAGTACACATGATTAGAGTCCACTAGGCAGCCAAAGGCAGAGAAATTAAGGGCAGCACGTAGACTCTGCAGATAGTCTAAATCTAGTAAGTAAAAACAGATAGGGAAAGAGGATCCATTATGAGTCATCTAATTAAATGTTACATATTGACGTTGATGGACTAGGAGATGTAAACGTGACTCCGTCTTCGTTTTGTAACTAATTATTTCTTGATTTTCTAAAATAATAAGTATCAGTGATCATATATATTTTCTAGATAAATATTTAAAAACATAATTATTGTACTAGCAATACAACAATTTCTGAAATACACATATGTATAAGCATGATTAAAAATATAATTGTCTCATGAAAGTACAAAAAATTAAAGAATGTGGAAGATATTTTAATAAATAAATATATTTTAAAAGAAATATACAATGCATGTTATTTTAATACCCCGCATCAAACTAATAAGTGTGAAATTATTGTTGGAAAAATGATTTGGTATCTCAAAAGAAAGTTTTCATATTAAGTGTCTGCATTCATTCTTTGACCATCATTCAAAAGAGTTTTATTTTCTAATTGACTAGACCCTTAGTTAGCCATTTTATAGTTCTTAATATTCATAATGTTTGAACCATTACATATCTTATTCATTTGTCTTAATATTTTTAATTATATTTTCTCTATTAATTTCTCAATTAAAAGGAGCCATTATGGCTATAACATTACCGTTGGTTTGGCTGATGTTGAAGCCAACAATTTGTTGTTAATTCTCTAATATATATAATCCCAACTCCTTTTCTTTTAGTGATATAGAAAAGAACAAAAAGTTAACTATTCATATTCTATTAGTGTGCTGAGTTTTCTTCTTTAATCTTTATTAGATTGTGGCTCCTAGTTTTATACTAGAAGAACTTCTTGAATCCTGCGGGATACATCCATACCGAGTGAAATATCCTTAAGGACAGTATCTTTTGACATGCTTCAAGTTACATGAATTTTCCACAAGTGTTTGTGATAATGTTCGTGATGAAGTGCTCGTGTTCGTAATGATGTTCGTGATCGTGATGAAGAAGTACTTTTCATAAGATTTTCTATAATTATATCATCATAAATAATCTTTATATTACTAATCTCAATATTACTGATACACCTTATCAAAACTACTTTTATACGCCCCATATTATAATGTAATATCAGTTTGTTAGTCATTTAAATTATATTAACCAAAGTTGTCACAAGTTTCCGGTTTGCATTTAGCTACTAAGGTGAAATTTTTGTTAAAGAGGTTCATCATCACTTGAACATCATAAAAAAAATCAATTCTATATATATAATATAATTTTTTTGTGTTAGGAATTCAATATTTCTTTAATAAATACCTTGAAAACATAGGACTCTTTAAAAATTGATTATTTGATGCATTCATATGACTAATTCATATGACTAATTCATACTGGAATCTGTTAGGAGTCATTTACTATATATACATATATATATATATTACACCCATGGAGGTTGCTCAAGTAATTGGGTGTTACCACGTTAAAAGATTATCTTCTCATTTTTAAAGAGAGAAACTCTCACTTCTCTCTACTTCTTCTAGATTTCTTCTTCATCATCTTAATTTCTATAGATCTGGTACAAATCCTAACAACTAGTATCAGAGCGAGATTGGATTCACCGCGATTTGTGTTGATGGAGAGTTCGAAGGTCGGTATTGACAAGTTTGATGGCTCCGATTTCGAGTTTTAGAAAATGCAAATAGAAGACTTCTTATATCAGAAGAATCTTCATGAACCCTTGTCTGGGGTGAAGCCTGAGGGGATGGCAAAAGAAAAATGAAAACTCAAGGATCGACAAGTTTTAGGTTTGATCCGATTGAGTTTGTCCAAAAACGTGACCTTCAACATCGTGAAGGAGAAGACGACAGCAGATCTGATGAAAACACTGTCAATATGTACGAGAAGCCCTCTGCGATGAACAAGGTATACTTAATCCGTAGATTATTCAATTTACAGATGTCTGAAGCAGATTTGTGGCTGACCAAATTAATGAATTCAATATGATTGTAAGTCAATTGAATTCTGTTAGTATTAGTTTCAAAGAGGAAATTAAGGCTTTAATTTTGATATCATCTCTACCCGAATCTTGAATACGGTTGTTGCTGCAATTAGTAGTTCTCGTGGGTCTGATAAACTGAAGTTTGATGAAATTCGAGATGTTGTTCTCAGCGAATATTTTCGCAAGAGAGAGATCGGAGAATCGCTCTCAGTGTTGATCACAAGGGGAGGAGTAAATCGAGGGGTCAGAATACACATGGTAGATCTAAGTCAAAGAATCGTGAAAAATCTCCACATAAATTTAATGTGTTATGTTGGAACTATGGAGAGAGGGGACATACTAGGACAAACTGTAAAAAACCCAAAAAGAAGCAGAATAACAGATCTGGAAATGATATTGACTCCATAAATTTAGCAGAAGATATTGGAGATGCACTAGTTCTTAGTATTGACAGCCCGATTGAATCTTGGATTTTAGATTATGGTGCTTCCTTCCATACATCACCAAGCAAGGAATTGTTTTGAAATTTCAATTCTGAGTATTTCAGAAATATACATCTTGCTGATGATAAGGCTTTGACGATTGAAAGAAGGGGGATGTCTGTATACATACTCCATCAGGCAATAAATGGATGCTGGAAGATGTCAAATATGTTCCTCATCTCAAGAAGAATTTGCTTTCTGTTGGTCAGTTGGACAACTCAGGTTAAACATTAGTGTTTGGAAATGGTTCGTGGAAGGCTGTGAAAGGTGCTATGGTTGTAGCACGTGGCACAAAAACTGGAACATTGTACACCACTACAGGATATATAAACTTAGCTGCTATTACTGACAATGTTTGTAGTTCAAGTCTGTGGCATAATAGACTTGGACACATGAGCGTCAAAAGAATGAAGATACTGGCTAAAAGGGAATTTTGGAAGGTCTTCAATCTGTTGATTTGGATTTTTGTAAAAGTTGTGTTATAGGAAAGCAGAAACGTGTCAGTTTCACGAAGGTTGCAAGAGAGCCTAAGAAAGAACGATTGGAAATGATCCATACTGATGTATGGGGATCATCTCCAGTTTTATCACTTGGTGGTTCCAGATTTTATGTAACCTTCATTGATGATTTCAGCAGGGAAGTTTGGGTCTACTTCATGAAACACAAGTTTGATGTGCTTGTCATTTTTAAGAGATGGAAGGCTGAAGTTGAGAATCAAACGGGGCTGAAAATCAAATGTTTGAGGTAAGACAATAGCGGAGAGTATGGCTTGTCAGAATTCAAGACATTCTATGCAGCTGAGGGAATTAGAATGATGAGAAAGTCCCAAGCAAGGCAAGACAAAATGGTGTCGCTGAAAGGATAAACAGAACGTTGAATGAGCATGCACGAAGTATGAGAATTCATTGTGGGTTGCCTAAGACATTTTGGGTAGATGCAGTGAACACAGCTGCATACTTGAAGAGGTATGGACAGGAAAGGAAATCAAGTTGTCACACTTGAGGACCTTTGGATGTGTTGCTTATGTTCATGTTGATCCTGAGAAAAAAGACAAGCTCGATGCTAAGTTTGTGAAGTGTTATTTCATAGGTTATGGTTGTTGACATCTCGAACGCGCAATATCGTGGCAACTCAATAAAAAATAATTAAATAAAAGAATTCAAAAGGAAAAATAATTTAATTTAGGAGTTGCCACCTAATTTTAAGAATTAAGAAACCAATTAATTGTTTACAAAATAGTCTGCGAACCAAAATATTTCAGGTAAGGGTTCAAGTTATTTCGAAGAGAAGGTATTAGCACCCTCCAAAATCCACAACTGTGGATCCCGACTGAACTCATCTTTTACAAATTGAGGAGGAAATACATAATACAACACAAGTACAATAATCATGAAATAAACATGCAGAAATAATATACGCAATAATGAATAAATAAAGAATAAACTAAAATTGTTTCGTCTTTTTAAAGGGGAGACCTCAAAAACCGACGAAAAAGTTTCGTCATTCGCCAATTTAATAAGTAACGAACTTAACTAGAAAACTTGAGTTTTGACATGTAACAAATATGAATGTAAACTAACTTTTTCCGTCTTTTTAAATAGGGAGACCTCGAAATCCGATGGATAGATTTTTCATCGGCTAATTTAACTACATTTATGATAGAATAAACAACAACAATATGGAAAGATAATCAAGAACTGGACAACTCTAAACAACAATAAAATTAAGACAACGATTATAATGAAACAAAAAAAAACACTAAAAGATAATATCTAAATTTAAATAGGGCAACAATAAAAAAGAGTGCTAAGAATAATAAAATCTATAACAAGACACATATCATAAACAACTAACAAAAGAGATCATTGATCCAATAATAACAACCCAACACAATATCAACACAACATAAGAAATATCCAAACTTATAGTAATTAACTGAGGAAAATGATAAAAAAGGATAAAGAAAGTGACAGACTATTATTGACAGATTTGTGAAGCTTTTGTCGGAAAAGGAGTGACAGTTGATTATCGGAGCTTGGAGCTCGTGCTCTAGTTCATCAAATCTGATATTGTTGGGGTTGTGGGGTGGCGTTTTGGTGAGTTTGGTCAGAAAAATGAAAATGGAGGGTCGTTGAAGATGAGAGAGGAAAAGATGGAGAAGTGAGGTTTTGGGATCTTGTTCATCTTTTAAAGATGATAAAAGAATGGGGGAAATAATAAAATATGGAAAAGTTAAAGAATAAAAAATGAAAAACTTAAAGTAAAAAAACAAAGTAAAAAAGAAAAGGATAATGGAGGGGACATATGAGAATGAAAAATATTTGGATTAAATTTAAATAAACGATGAATTAGAATAGATCGATTAATGAACTTCTTTAAAATTAACTAAGCGAAATAATTAACTCAATTATGAACTACTTAATTCTAAAAATAAAATAAGAATATAATTTATTGGTGTTTGACTAATTATGAAAAATATGTAATTATATATGTACAAATTATATGAAAAAAATATATATATAATATCAAAATAATTCAAAAATATTTTTATTTTTTTATAATAATTATTTCGAAATGTTAAAAATAGAAGAAGCTCACCAATTAATTTATATTGTAGAAGGTCAAAATTGGGTGTCAACAGTTGTCTCTTTCTTTGGATATGATCGATAAAAGAGATCGTGGACAAAGAAAGTTGATGAAATCAATTTTGACCAAACACTTACCTTCAAATAAGAGAGCCTTGACTGATTTGGAAGTTGCAAAATTTTTTAGGTCTTCCTCAAAATTTTGTCCCAGTTATATGCACTAGCATGATCTCCAATCCAGACTTGTTGTATCCCTGCTAAAGGAGTGCACACTTCTGTATTGTAATAACTGAGAAAATTTGTTGGTAGCAAATGGAACGCAAAAAATAAATAATTTGTGCAAACCTGGTAAAACATGTCATACTGAAGGAGATGATCCAAAGATGATTTAACTTGTCATGTTGAAGGTGAGTGATGCTCCAATAATGATTAACTTGTCACTTTGAAGGCGTGCGACGCTCTAAAATAAATTTATCACGTTGAAGGCGAGTGACGATCCCAAAATAATTAACTTTATCACGTTGAAGGCAAGTGACGCTCTGATAATGATTGACTTGTCACGTTGAAGGCGAGTGACACTCCAAAATAATTAACTTGTCATGTTGAAAGCGAGTGATGCTCCAAAATATTTACCTCTTGTCACGTTGAAGGCGAGTGATGCTCCAAAACATTTAACTTGTCACATTGAAGGCGAGTGACGCTCCAATAATGATTAACTTGTCACGTTGAAGGTGAGTGACGCTCCAAAATATTTAACTTGTCACGTTGAAGCCGAGTGACACTCCAAAATAATTAACTTATCATGCTGAAGGCGAGTGACACTCCAAAATAATTAGCTTGTCACATTAAAGGTGAGTGACGCTCCAAAATATTTAACTTGTCAATTTGAAGGCGAGTGACGTTCCAAAACATTTAACTTGTTACGTTGAAGGCGAGTGAAGCTCCAATAATGAGTAGGTTGTCACGTTTAAGGCGAGTGACGCTCCAAAATATTTAACTTGTCACGTTGAAGGCGATGACGCTCCAGAATAATTACCTTGTCATGTTGAAGGCGAGTGACGCTCCAAAATAATTAACCTATCACGTTGAAGGTAAGTGACGCTCCAAAAATGATTAACTTGTCATGTTGAAGGCGAGTGACGCTCCAAAATTATCTTTTAACTTGTCACGTTAAAGATGAGTGACGCTCCAAAATACTTAACTTATCACGTTGAAGGCGATGACGCTCCAAAATACTTAACTTGTCACGTTGAAGGCGAGTGACTCTCAAACAAATCATTTAACTTGTCACATTGAAGGCAAGTGACGCTCCAAAAATCATTTAACTTGTCATGTTGAAGGCAAGTGACGCTCCAAAAATCATTTAACTTGTCATGTTGAAGGCAAGTGACACTCCAAAATTATTTAACTTGTCACATTGAAGGCAAGTGACGCTCCAAAATTATTTAACTTATCACGTTGAAGACAGGTGACACTCCAAAATTATTTTAACTTGTCACGTTGAAAGCAAGTGACACTCCAAAACATTTAACTTGTCATGTTGAAGGCGAGTGACGCTCCAAAATTGTTTAACTTGTCACGTTGAAGGCAAGTAACGCTCCAAAGTTATTTAACTTGTTACATTGAAGGCAAGTGACGCTCCAATAATGATTAACTTAAACAAAATAAAAGATATACGAAATTTTTTGTAACACACAATTTAATGAAATAAAATAGGCATCTCACACTGATGGGATTAGCCTAACGTCACATTATTTAAAATAATAATCATATTAAAAAGCAAAAAAATGCAATTTAGAAGAAAAATAATTCAAGAATCTCTTTAAAGATGTATAAGAAAAAAGGATCCAAAAAATGTTTGGCTTTCTCTTTTTCATTTTTTATATTTTTTAAGAAAAATAAATAATGTAAAGAAATAGTCAAACCTTAACCACAATTGGTACCAACAGTTAAGATTACATAAAATTCTTTTTTTTCCAACCAAGATTGAATTTGAAGTAACTTCAACAGGTTCAAGTGGTACCTCAAACATACTTAAGTATCAACAAGATTTGTTCAACTCAATTCTAATAAAGATTTTGAATTATATCAATTCTCATGTTTCAAGTGTTATCACAGTAAAGAAAGTCCTATTTCACACATGTAGTAGGAAATATTTAATTTAAGGACATTTTGCAAAATATGCTCACACTCAAAAAGATGTTCAATGCATGCAATTGTGATACCATATACTTGGACTTCATATAAGTCTGCACTAATATGAGAATATTTGAAATGAGATCACATAGGACTTGTAATTGGCTTGTAATATAGGCTTAAGGACAGGTAGGATATTTATTTAGGATAAGGTGACTTAATCCTTTCTTGAGTGTCACGCTAAATTCGCACTTCTAACAATTGATATGGGTTTGACACTTTTTTTTCCGACTTCTTAATGACTTTATTTTCTGGGTTTTTTTTTGTCTTTTTTATTGAACATTTTTTCTAGTATTTCTATGACCTTGCAGAGGTATAATTTTTTTCAGCTTGTTTTTTGTTATTGTTGAACTTTGAGACTTAGCATCTTTGACTTTGGTAATTTCAAACGTGAATCTTCTATCATAAATTGCAAACTTTATATACGCTCAAGAAGAATGAGCCAAGAGAGGGATAGTGATGTAAGCACTAAGAAAGGTAACGGTTAAAATGTAGTTGTCCAAAGAAAGGTTTCAGGCTCAAAGTAAAAAAAAACTAAGGATTAATGTCATTTGATAGGCTTTGAAAGGCACAAACGGATCAAAGAAAGCCTATGATCACTTCTCAAATCAAACATTACTTAGGATTTTGACTCAACAAACATTTAGTCCAAGTTCTAGATCAACAAAAAAATGCAATTGAATTTAATTTAAAGCTCACCACACAATGCACTTGAAACTATGAAGTTGGGTTTATTCTTATCTTGAATGTGTGCAAGAGAATTTTTCAAGTATTACAAAGAATATAATGATAGGTACCAAAAGAACCTATGGTTTACCACAAAATCAATTTTCTTTTCAAAGATATTTCACATGTTCCTAACTGTACTGGCACCAATTGAGTTGAAGATATGACCCTTTAAAAATATGTACACAAAATTATTTTTTCATATTTTGAAAATAAATAAATAAAGATATCTAACCCGAAAAGGGTTGCCTACGTATCCCAAATAGATGAGAATCAACTACGCGTAATTCGTGATAATATGATATAAAATATTTTTTTTTTGGTATTTTTTTAAGAAGGATAACAGAAATTAAAAAAAATCATTGAATCACACTAAAGACACTATTCAAATTAATATCAAACGAATTCTTTTTTTTTTTCAAAAAATGTAGGATAAATAAAGTGGCAGATACCTACTGAAAATAACATGAGAAAATTAGAGTATGCACAAACTTTGTTAGTGTCTTGCAAATCTAATATTTGAGTGCAACCTTGGTAGAATTTTTGAGAACTTCTCAAAAATTCGTACTCAAAAAAATTCTGTCCCTGTTTCAACCTTAATAACTTTAGTGTTCAAAAATATATATTTTTTTAAATTTAAAAAAATCTATCCCTGTTCCTAAGCGATAAAATGAAAAGCTTACAGGGAATATGATCGAGCCATTTCGGCCCCTACGTATCATTTAAAGCGGGAATCAAGTCAAACGTAGTTCAAACCAATTATAATAGGTAAAATCACATCTTAAATAAAATAAATATATTTATACAATATCAATTAGACAAGAATGAACTTAAATAAGGAAATTGGCTCCTTCTGACCTAAGTTTACTAAGAGTGGAGTTTGACAGATTAGTTATTTTTGTATTGACGCTCACGGAATGCCTCTCGCACAAGGCAGTGGCTCACAGCTGTCACAGATAACCCCTCCTGCCAAATAGATGCAAAGGTTATGCAAGATGCTACCAGAATTCAGTCTGAACGTGTAAATCTTTGGAGGTTGCTTTCATTTTCCAGGGGTGACATACCTTTAACAGCTTTTGAACAAAATCAACACCTTAATTTATTATCTATAATTTAATTACATTTATCTTTTAAGTGGTTTGATATTCTCCTACATTATCGGTGTATAGAAATTACCAACTGTTTTATCTGTAAATATGTTAGTAAAATGTCAACAATCATGAGGGATACCTAAACAATCATCCAACCAGCCCATGATAAGCAATAAGCAAACAAATGAACAAAAACTCAGGTCCAATTCAATATGTCCGCTTGAGAAGCAGCTAATTCTTCTTCAGAAGAATTACTTCCACTTAACAGAGGAGGTCCTTTGTAAAGAGTAATAATTGTGGATTCTCTAGTACTTGCTATGGTTCCCAAAATTTTAGCCATGGCATCTCTCCTCATAAAATGAACTCTTTCTAGCCTGAAAGTAGGCAATTATGTAGTATAGTTGAAATAGTTTGACACAAAATCAAATGGTGGTTAGTAAAGTTCATTGAGAACCATGAGGTCTCAAGTTCAAATCTAGTTATTTCTTCTAATCTATCCTAGTGGACTACCTACCTTTCACTGAGATGTATAGTCATTTCCAAAGAGATAACTTCTCACATTTCTCCTACACATCTCCCAGGTAGATAGACAATTAGATTTCGCTCAAAGAGAAAGGCCCATTTAAATTGTAAGAGGTAAGCCAACATAGCAACTGTTTAAACTTCAATACACATGACTCTTTAAATAGTCAATGTGCAATCCTTAAACTTCCTCAAAAACCAACTTGAAATAGAGAATTTGAAGGATAGCTTCAACACACAGAAATAGATGTGAGCCCCTTCATCCAGCAGTTTGAAGATCTCATTGCTGTATTCCTCGATTTTATCCTGAACATACATCTTTCCACCTTTGATGTTCTTTTGTTCCCAGCTAAGAGCACGGTCATATCTGAAATTATCTAGGTAGTCTTTAAGATACTTGGTGAACTCATCATCGTATAGAAGACTGTCAGTGTTGGCCACCCTAAGGAAAAGCCAAGCAAGGCCATTAAACTTGACTGGAACTAACTCCATGAACATACAACGAAGGTAGCCTCTAAAGGAAGCTACCTATGTTCCAGTTCCAATCATGAAACAGTCAATCACCAACATATTATAAGAATTCAAGAGCCACATGACATAGCTTATTTATTTTTAAATCATCACCATATTTGATTCTCATCAGAGTATCTTATTTAGAAACTAGAATCGCATAGTTAGAATTCAGAGGAAAAAGGGCTACAGTGTAGGAAGACCATTAAGAATTCAGCCGGCAATTTGAATAACACAATGAAAAGGCAGGTATCTCTAATCTGTTATACTATATAACCTAAAGGGTCAACTAAACAATATAATTTCCTGCAGACAAGACCACTTTTAATAGTGTGCTGCCTCAAAGATCATTTCTTTGTCCCTCTTTTAAAATGTTCAAAAATCCTTAAAGCCACATAAGGATAACTTCAATCACCAAAATGAATGGGCAAAGCAATTGGGGTTTGGGGAATTGAACTTGTGTCAATTAAGTGAAAGTTCAGATAGTCAATAAGTAAACCATATTAAATTACACAAAAGAAATCTAAAAAAACAAATCAAAGTACGCAAAATGCAGTGTAGGGAAAAATAACCACTTAGTATTAGTTTTAGAGAAAAAGAATGCAAATGCTCTTGACATACCTCACGGTAGCATGGTGAGATGAACCTCGACTTTCTGAAAGTGTCTTTGACGGCATAATTAATCGAAAATGTATTGTGGAAAAGAAAATGTTTCCATTAGATTTTGTGGATCAACAAATAGCGAGAAACTCCCTCCTCTTTATTCAAGAAGAAGAGCAAAATTTATTTTTTGATGTCATAGAGGAAGATGCAGAGAGCAGCTAGAAGGCGTAAAGAGGAAGAGAAAGAGAGTAATTAGAAGGGCGTAACTTTAATTAAACGCAAGTCTAGTTATTGCCCCAATTGTCATCTTTTTAAGGGGAAAAGAAATATGGCAGAAAAAATTATTTAATAAAAAAAGATGAATAATACTACTGGAATATGAGACCACCACATCATCTTACTAAACATCTAATCTTAGGCATATGTATTCACTTAATTAGCCGAAAATATCCATAAATAAAGATGAGTTAGAGGGTGAATTCATAGAATCTAGGTGTTTTAGTTTATTTTTTTCTTATTTTGCTAACATAGGGCCAAGTGCGCCGGTTGGTTATGTTTTTGCGGAATTTAGCTTTAATTGGAAAAGTCCGTAGTTCAACTCGGATTCAGAGGAACAACACACAGAATTTGAAAGATGAAAGTCAGTAAAAGCAACAACAAGACCAAAGTTCACGTGGCAGACTTGGGATAAAGTTATAGCAGCTAAAAAATGCAGAAAAAGGCACGAAGCTGAAAAATGTGCAAGGTCTGCGTCGCGGACCTGTGCAAAAAATGTGTGAAAGTGCCCAGTCAGCAAATTAACCAAAAACCTAGTAAACACGAGAGGTCCGCATCGCGAACCTAAGGATAAGATATAGAAAAGTTGAGTTACGAGATTTTTAATATAATTCTATCACAGACTTTAGGTTTACATTCGATTTTTACGCAAGAAACTCTGTAGAGATGACGGAGAACTTTTTTTTTAGCGTATTTTGGTTAGTTTAATCTTTATTCTGTGGGTTTTAATGTTTTCCATATCATTCATGGTGTATTTCATCACTATGGGTGGCTAAGTCTCCATATTATGGGGTTGTAGCCACAGAAAATGTGTAGTTACTAACTTTAAACATCTACGAATGGGTTCTTTTGATTAGTTATTTACTCTGGATTCGAGAGATGTTGGGGCGGATAGAACGCAATAGTATGGGGAGCTTTTTCGACTAACAAACTAGATTGATTCGTGTAAGGGAGACCTGTGACAACTACCCTTACACCTCGCTCAGTTCATAATACGGGAAGATCCTAAATTACTCTCATTAATTGATATCTTGTCAGTAAAATTCAGATTAGTTTAGAAGAAAGTTGTTTCTTACAATTATTTCACTTATTTCCATAAATCTTTTTTACCAAAAGCACCATAAATGTGATAACTGAGATTGGTTGCGGATTTCATTCGAATCCTTTTGGTTCGACAACCCGGCTCTTTAATTAGGGCTACTATATTACTTGTGAGACCACGTACACTTGCGTGTACTGGGGAGCAACAAGTTTTTGGCGTTGTTGTCAGGGATCTAAAACGAATTGGTTTATCATCTTAGTTGCCTTGTTATGTGGTGTTCGCTACATTTGATCTTAGTGGTGTTGTGTTGCAGGTAATTAATCAATAAGTTGGAAGATCAAGATTCCTATTTTTGTCAATCAAAGAGGAGAGCAGGGGTTTTGTTCCAAATGCCACCGATTGAACTCATCGAACAGGAGGATCAAAAGGATAATAAGAAAGAAGTTGATCTTATTAGAGAGGACATGGCAGACAATAATGCACCTGCACTGCCAGCACCTGTAGTCGCACCACTAGCACCGAGGCTAGTGAGGGATGTGGAAATCCCGAGAACCACCAATTTTACGAGCTACTTTGTCAAACCTGAGCCCGATGGTCGGTGGGAACTGAAACAAAACATGGTCTAGCTACTACACTCTATTGGACAGTTCGCCGGGCTACCATACGAAGATCTACAAGTCCATCTTCAGAATTTTCTGGAGATTGCTGATACCTTCATTCCGACGAGGGTGAATCATGACTATGTGAAGATGACCCTGTTCCCCTGCTCACTGTTGGGGGAAGCCTGAAGGTGGTTGTTAATTGAGCCACCAAACTCCATCGCATCCTGGGATGATTTGGCCCGTAAGTTTCTCACTCAATTTTTCTCATCGGGCAAGACAGTCAAACTCAGAAGTGAGATCTTGAGCTTTAAGGAGAGGTACGTGAAGAATCTGTATCAAGCATGGGACAAGTTTAAAACTCTCTTAATCATTTGTCCACACCATTGTGAGGCTAATGAGGTACTGGCCCATATCTTTATTAAAGGATTGAAACCCGATACCAAGATTCTCCTTGATTCAACTGCAGGAGGACAAGCATTGGAGAAGACATATGATGAATTGTATACTCTTCAAAATAGAATTGCTCAAGGAAACCCAGAATGGAATGGAGGATCCAGCCGACTGACGGTCCAAAAGCATATCGGAGTGTTAGAGATTGATGTAATAACAAGCCTGCAGGCTCAAATGGTGGCTATACAAAACATGATGACCACAAACTTTAACAACTTGGCTTTGGGTCTAAAGCAGCAAGCACCGGTGGCAGTAGGTCAGCAACCAGCCCCCGTCAATATGGTACAACAATAAATGGGTTGGTATGATGTTTGTGGGGGAGGCGCCCACACTGCAGAATCCTGCGGAGCTAATCCAGAAGTATTAAACTTTGTGGGCAATGCTAATCAAGGTAGGTATCAAGGATTCGGGAACACATATAACTTGAATCAGAGGAACCACCCAAACTTTTCTTGGGGGAATCAGTAGAATTATGGGCCACCTCAGCAGATATCACAGGGTGGTAACGGTTATCAGCAGAATCAACCGGTACAGTAGCCTGCAAGTGTTAGACCCCATATTTCTTTAAATTAAGGATATTTATCCAATTGAGAAATTTTGTTGTGGATGTCGTGTAATTTGAACTTAAGTATACTTCCGGGACATGATTAGAGTATCAAGTGAATTTGGCGTGCATAATTAAATTTGAGTCGGAAGTCCTCAATTGGATCAAAATAGAA
>JAOTQR010031068.1:0-16162 GCA_025774065.1 Solanum ossicruentum | reverse complement strand
AAATGATTCACAAGCTCTAAACAAATCAATACCTCATCACTAGAGACCACCATAAACTATCAAGGTAGGGTTTTAAGGATTATGACCGGTGCATAAGTCAAACCACAAGACACCACCCCAAATTCAAAATACCGAAAAAGACATTCAAGAACTTATTGATCACCAGAAACAACTCAATAGTAGGTTCAACATCCCTAACTCTTACAAGATGAAAATGCAATCCCTTAGCTATCAATTGTACCTTAAAAAAAGAAATGGACTTACCCACTTCACTACCACTCAAAGGAGGGCCCCACCATCAATGAAGACATAACATAGATGCAATAACCCAACCCAAGAATGACATCAAAATCCACCATGCAAACTCCAACAATTCACGAAGCAAGACCTAATGCAATACAAACCTAGATCAACACCTATGAACCTCCTAGCAACAATATACCTAACAAAAGGATAGACACCAAAGATCCACACAACAACTTAGGCACACAAGAAGTCCAACTAGCAACCAAAAGTAATAATGAAAGAAATAGTGAAACTCGGATCCATTAACATCAAAACCTTCAACTTACCTTTCTTTGCCTTCCTCATTAAAGCAGCATGATCAACTAGAATATCAAAGAGCATTCTTTAGATGGGAAAGATCTATCTCACTTCTAAAGCACGACATAGACCACAAAGAAGGGAACCATTTCCTAAAATGTCTCATAGCTCCTACTCATAGTAGTGGTGCATAACACAACCATGAATAAGACTCTAATCGACGTGGTGTGTTGGACTCCCAGGATCTATCAACCTAGTGCTCTAATACCATCTTTGTCATGACCCAAACCTAAGGCCTAGAAGTGACCAACGAATGGGGAACCTGAAGGAACCCCAAACAAGCCTCAGAGCATATCATTACACATCCTTGAGCACAGAAGCAATATAAAACATCATAAGAAACATGAACAAAGGGGAATGGACTAAGGGAGAAAGAGATGTTAATACTTAAATAACATAAATAAGTCAAATCTCAAACGTAATACATAACTTGTCCAACAACACCTCTAAAAATAGATACTTAGCGGGGGCCAAGACAAAGCATCCGGGCTCATCCTCATAGTCAAAATAGAAATAAAGAAGAAGGAATCAATACATAACATAAGAAACATAGACCAACGTCTCCGGAATGGAGGACTAACCAATAAGCTTGAGTGAAACCATACTAGTCACGCGGGTGAAGATGCTCAAGCGACGCTCCAGTTCCTCCATGGTCAAATTATGTAGGCATAGAGTATGCTTTAGTACGTTGGAATGTACTAAGTATGTGGGATCTAATGCAACAAGAGATAGGCAATGTAATCAAAATGCATAAAAATAGGGAATAGGTATAACATAACAATATGGAATGCATGAAAAATGCTTGTAGTAAAACATGCTTGAAAATATCCATTCTTTCATAGCTTCTTTAATCCATTAAGATAACTCAATTAGCTTATCCAATTACCTTATACAAGAGGGTGAGAGATATAACATGAGTTCATAACCCCAAATTGTACACGAGGGTAAGGAGTACATCATAGTTCACAACCTCATAAAGAGTAACATAACCTCATAGGGAGTAGCATAACCTCATAAAGAGTAACATAACCTCATAGGGAGTAGCATAACCTCATAAAAGAGTAACATAACCTCATAGGAAGTAGCATAACCTCATAGAGAGTAACATAACCTCATAGGGAGTAACATAACCTCATAAAGAGTTATATAACCTCATAAGGAGTAGTATAACCTCACAAAGAGTAACATAACCTCATAGGGTACTCCCTATGAGTAGTATAACCTCATAAGGAGTAGATTGCATTTGTACATAAGGGTAAGGTGTACAATATTGCTCATAACCCCTACATGGAGGAATTGGCCTTGCACTAGAGGATAAAGCATGTAACAAAGTTCATAACCCCTCCTAGTAGGCTTTCATAATTGACAAGAGCATGAACTTTATCTTCAGAATCCAACAAGTCATCAACAATTCACAAGATCATAACTACATGAGAGCCCAACAATTCCCTTGCAATACCAAAGGTACTTTACATGATTCAAACACATATATTTATTTCTTTCATCCTTATGTACATATCTTCCCTTTTTATCATCATTTGGTCATCACATACATACATCATTTGATCATCATATAATTTTCATAACATCATCAACTCATAAAACATGCATTGGACCCACAATTCCTCAAGAAACTCTAGCCGAACATTTTATCAAATACTTGGCGGGTGTATAATGGAGGTAAAAGACCATGCAATTTATAGATGAAATCATGCAAGAAAATCCATTGTAAAACCATCAATCAATACCTTGCAACACCCTCAAGAGATACACATCAAAACCCCTCATCAAATCCAACATTAGATCCAAGATTTAGAGCTCAAAACATACTAAAACAACCATACTTTCATGAACTAAAATCATTGTGCAGTAAATTTCTCAATATATAAGACCCACATGTCAAATAAACTTTAAATAATGCAATATTAGTAAAAAAGAAGCCTAGGCGCCATGGGTGGAAGGATCCAATGGTTCAACACCACATAACTTAGCTTTTGGAGAAACCTTGAAGAAGGCTTTAATGTGGACTTGAAGCTTGAGTGAAATATTTGATGAAATCCTTAAGATTGGTCTTGAGTTTTGGGACTTAAATTTGGGAGTAAATATTTGGCTAAGTGTTTTTGAATAAGAACTGGCGAACCGGTGCGCTCCTTTCAAATTGTATTTTTCTTTGACCGAGGGTTGTCCTAGCCCCTCGGCGCTTGGGTGGGAGGCATCCTATTAGATTTAATAAAAGTAATTGTTCAATATTCGAGATTTGACTCAGATTTCCTCCGCAGCAGCAAAGAATAGCCTCTAGCCCCGATCCACCTTCTTCCTTCTCGGCCCATGCCTCCTCACTGGGGCAATCCTAAGCACACCTCCTCGGAGAATTGAGAATTCACTGTTTTTTTCAGGTGAGTATTGGGGAATCTTTAGGATAATATGAGGGTGAAATAATACTAAGTATATGTATCTTTAAGTGCGAGAACCCTTAGGCCCAAGGCTTAAAAGTCTTGGACCAAAGTCAAAGAGAAAATAGGACCAAAATAGACTGCACACTGGAATTGCATTTTCTGCACAAACGAGTTCCACAAAAATGGGCATAACTCCTTCATCCGATCTCAAAATAAGGTGAAACCAAGTTCCTTGGAAAGCTAATTCAAAGAGCTTTAATTTAATAGGTCAATGGCCACCCAGTTCTTTGTGTACTAAGAGATATGCCACTTCAAAGTTGACCCTTCTAAATCGCATTTTTGCGATTTTTGGATTTTGATACGGTTGCTCTAAAATTTGAGTTAGACCTATTTTCCACTCTATTTGACACCCTAGAAAATAATATGAAGTCAGATTTCTAAAATAACGATAAGATATTTAGATATATGAAAATTACGATTTCGGGCACTTTCGAGGCACATTTTCGGGCATTTTTTGGGGTCGCTTCATGGAGTTAAGAGAGAACTTTTGAAGATAAAGAATATTCAGTTGTGAAATTTTACAAAAGATGATTTTATTCCATGGAAAGCTCTTTTGTACTGCAATGGATGTCGTGGATGAGCCACTGGTCCTTCAGTAAAGATGAGATTGACATCTCACCAACCATAACAACTTTAGAAACAGCTATATCCCATTCTCAGCACCACACAATAATTCGAGTCTACTTGGTACTCAAGTCGGTTTTTTATCATCAAAACAACAACTATGCACTTAACGTTTTCCCTCTTTTTGATGATGACAATCTCTGATCCCCAATTCTCCCTGAAAGTATGAATTCGCTAACTTGTTCCCCCTGACTGTATGCTTCTTCCCTTTATTCCCAACAATTGTACATGTTCCTCCTGAATGTAATCTTCCCCCTTTTGGAATCATTAGAAACCAAACAGTAAATTGAGAGAATAATCACAATGAAGATATAGCAGATACATGAGATCGCATAAATTGAGGAAAAACATAGAAATTAAAGAATAGGAACCAGATAAGAAAGTCAACAGAAGAAATCATTTCACTTCTGATAAGCATTCTAGTCATAGCAAACACATAGCATCAACATAACATGCCCAGGACCAAGCTAAAACAAAAATGGAAAAGTACAAGATCAGAAGAATAAGGGGAATGACACGACACAACCTGGACAACGCAGGAACCAAAAGACTTGGGAGCAATGGACTGTATAAGGAAGGTGATGCACGCATTAGAGTCCTGGTGCGCCTGAAGAAACTACTGAGTGAGAGATTTGATCTCTAGGGCCATTTTGGCATTTTCTTCCTTCAATCTGATCAGTTCTGTAGAACTTTGTCCCTCATTATTGCCTTGGGCCAGCTTGGCTTTCAGCAAAATTACCTCAGCATCCGTCGTCTGCTCCTCCACTTGTATTTCTAAAGCCTCCTTTTGATCCAACAAGTCAAACATTGGAGACCTTCTGGCCCTTGCTTTGAGCTGAATGCATTCATACTCAGCCAAAGTAGTGTGAGACAAAGCTTGTCGGATTGTTTTAGGTACTCCCCTTCACATCTTTACTCCATAGTATTCAAACATGTGATTGAGCAGGTGCCCATAGGCTAACCCATGCCTTCCTTCCCTCATATTCAACACTTTTGTCATGTGCTCCATCATCAAAGTTAGCAAGTTGATGTCCTCCTCAGTGCTAAATATTTTCATAAGGTACAATTCAATCATTGTGGCAATGGTCCTCTTTTCAGTCCTTGGCAAAAGGACCATGTTCACAAACTCAAAATATAATTGATACTGCCCCTTTAGAAACTTCTTTGCAACAGTTGAGGTGTTCAGATTTTGAATCTTCCCAGCCAATTACAAGAAGTTTCTGATAGGGGACTTGTCAATCACAGTGTTTATCCCTTTCCTCTGAACCTTCAATATGGTCCCTAGGACCTCTTCATCAACCCTGAAAGAAATATCCCTTACAAACGTCACAAAACCCCCTAGGTTTCCAAATTTAGGTAAAACTCACATACCTCCCACTTATGTAAGAATGGAACAAGCCACTCATATGAGTGGATCCATCCTTCAAAACCCATGGCCTCCACCAACTCCCTCATACCTAGGTTGTTTTTAGCCTCAGGTTCAAAAACTCTTCTACTCAACACCTTTTGTTTTTCCAGTAGTTTGATCCTCTCTTCCCTAGTAAAGGTTTTTTCTACCCTCTATTCTTTGACATGTGATCATAGTCCCTAGAGTAGGTGCAGGCTCGCCCCTCTTTTGATTTGCCCACATCCTTCTTCTTAATCTTAGTGTCCTTGGATCCTTCAGGATTCTGAGACTAAAACTTGGCTATCTCATTATTTGTTCTGAGTTGCCAGGTCCTCATCAGAGTTAGTCCAACTCAACTCTTTCTCAGCTTCCACCTCAACAACCTCACTCTTATGTACCTCCACATCTTGCAAAACTGTAGTGCTTCTCAACTTCCTCTTCTTTGTCGCATTAGCTTTACTAGTATCCATTACATGACTTAGAAACTTTTTCTGTGTTCCCCCGGTAGAATAACTCCTGACCACTGCCTATGACTCCTTAGTCACTTTCTCCTTGTCTTTTGTTGCGCCTACCTGGTCACTCATAGAAGTGGGAGTAGGAGGAGCTATATGTTTCTTCATTTTCTAGACCAAAGGACTATTATCCCCATCGCCGTCTAGGTCCTCCTCTATATTTACAGAAAACATTGACTTACTTGATCTCACAAGCAGGATTCTTGTCAAACATAGGAGTGCCCATGCCAGATTGAGATCTAGTAACCTCTTAGCAACCTATTCAAGCTCCTCGGCAAGGATATTGGACTCCATGCTTTTGTACACTATCAGGTCCCCTTCAAAGTACTTTTCAGATATTGAGGAAGAGGTGAGACCTGGTTGAGAGAAATTACCCTGATCCTCTATAGAGTTTGTGCCATCAACACTCTGTTTTGAGCCATTAGGGGAGAGAGAAAGTGTTGTACTAGATGACTCTAAACCCAAGAGTGCAGGCTTAGAAGGAGACGGAAGGATCGGTAAAGAAGGTAAAAGGTTATGAGTTAAGGGGTGCAACTCCTCGGACTTGCTAGGAGTATGAATCAGAGTGCATGGAGGAGTATTGATGTTAAGGGAAGGAAGTGACACATTTTCAGTTACTTTTTGTGAAGAAGATTGAGGAGATCTGTCAGCCATGGTGAAATACACACTTTGTCAGCAAAACAGGAAGAAATGGACAAGGAGAAGAAAACTCTATTGTTGAACTTTTGGGAAAGGGATGAACTTTAAATGGTAGATAAAGGTCCATTTAATAGTGAGTGAAAAGAGGCATCTGGTCTCTAATTGATCGTGATGCTTTGAGTATCGATACAGAATGACATCTTTTCAAAAAAGCTGAACCAACAAGACAGGTCCTGTGCTGTCAAATTAATGCTATAAAAAGAATACCAATCTGGTACGGTATTAGGTGCCCGATGAGCAGATCCTTGAGTGAAACCTTTTAAGTTCAGCTCTTCAATTCCTATGAAAATATCAATTTTTGCAATCCTACAATATACATGTGGGCCTTTAACTTATTATGAATAATTTCTCAGATACCTACCTTAGCATTTTTAGTAAAATTCTTTGGGGAAGTTACAATCATGGAGACACTAAGTGCTTCAGCTTGATCAGCCTAATCTCAGCCTATTCCATTCAAACTGATCCCTATAAAGAGGCTTAGCAAACATTTCTGCAATCTGATCCTCCGTACTTCAAAACTTCATGCATATGTTCCCTCTCTCGACTTGGTCCCTGTTGTTGCATATCAATGTTCCTTGTTTTTTTATGATGGACATGATTTTTGGCTATGTTCAAAGCACTTGTATTATAACACATTAAGGGAATTGTGTCTTTCAGTACTCCAAAATCTTCAAGTTTCTATTTGATCCACAATAATTGTGAATAACAAGGTGCATCAGCTACATATTTAGCCTCAACAGTGGACAATGCAACTGAGTTTTGCTTCTTGGTCCCCAAGGAGATCAGTGAAGAGCCCAGAAAGTGAGACATACCGAAAGTACTTTTATAGTCAACCAAGTATCCCATGAAATCAGCATCAGCATATCCCACAAGATCAAAATAATCTCTAGCAGGGTAGCACAGGGCTAAGCATTCAGAACCTTTGAGATATCTAAGAATCCTTTTTTCAGCCTTCAAATATGATTCCTTTGGATTGGATTATAACCTAGCATACATGCTAATACTGAAGACTATGCAAGATCTGTTGGCAGTTAAATAAAATAGTGATCTAATAATCCCTCTATACGTTACGCATTCACCATTCTACCAGATTCATTAGCATCTAACTAAGAACTTGTCCCCATCGGAGTATCAATTGGCTTTGCATCCATCAGTTGATATTTCTTTGGATGGTCCCTGATGTACTTTTCTTGATTAATGAAGGTACCACTTGGAGTTTGTTTGATCTACAAACCAAGAAAGAAACTAAGTTCACCCATCACACTCCTTTCAAACTCACTGCAAATCAGGTATCGAAATTCTTGACATAGTGAGTTTGTGGTAGCACCAAAGATGATATCATCAACATACACTTACACAATCAGTAGATTCTTTCCTCTGGTCTTCAAAAACCATCTGTTGTCAATTTTACCACTTTTGCATCCATGACTAAGTAGAAATCTAGACAACCTTTCATACCAATCCCTTGGACCTTGTTTCAGCCTATACAATGCCTTGTCAAGCTTCATGACATGGTTTGGAAACTCAACATTTTCAGAACCAGGTGGTTGCTTCACAAAAAGCTCTTCTATATGGTACCCATTTAAGAAGGTACTCTTTACATCCATTTGGAACAATTTAAATTCCATGTAAGTGGCAAAGACAATTAATATCCTAATAGCCTCTATTCTAGCAACTGGAGCTAATGTCTCATCATAGTCAATGCCTTCTTCCTGATTGAAACCTTGCACCACTAGTCTAGATTTGTTTCTTGTGATTGTACTATTTTCATCCAGCTTGTTCCTGAAAACCCATCTAGTCCCTGTCATAGTTCTGTCCGAAGGCCTAGGAATAGATGCCACACTTTGCTTCTCTCAAATTGAAGAAACTCTTCCTACATAAAGTTTACCCAATCTACATCCTTAACAAATTCCTTGATACTTTTGGGTTCAATAGAGGAAAGAAAGGCACCACAACATTAAGTTTCTAGTCTTGGACCTGGTTTGGATCCCTGAGTTCAAAGGAGAGACTAGATTATCCATGGGATAGGATGATTGATGTTTCCATCTGGAGATCCTCACTGCAGATTGATCCTAACTTCTTATTGCATCAGAATCATCTTCTTCTTCCTGACTCCTTGAATCATAATTAGCATCATCTCCCTCAGGATCTCTTGAACCAGGTCCCTCTGGAGATTCTCTATCAGCATCACCATCATCAGTCCTATGATTATCTTATACAGTAGCATTAGTTGAAGGATTGTTAATCAAGCTGACCTTCTGAAGTTGAAGTAGCTCATCTAGGTCTGAATCCTCTTTATCACAGAGATTTTTCACATTACCAGATTCATCAAACATGACCTGTAGTTCCTCAATGTAGAGAGTATGTTTGTTAAATACTCTATAAGACTTGCTATTGATAGAGTATCCAACAAAAACACCCATATCACTCTTTGAGTCAAATTTCTAGCTTCCTCCTTGCCATTTATGAGTACAAAAAATTTGCACCCAAAAGCCCTTAGGTGACTGATTCTAGGTTTTCTACCAAACAAGACTTCATAGGGTGCCTTTTTCTTAAGAGACCTAATCAGACACCTATTTGTTATATAGCATGTAGTGTTGATAGCTTCAGCCCAGAAATATTTTGCCAACCCATACTCAATCAACATGGTCATTTCGATTTCCACTATTGTTCTATTTCTCCTCTCCACAACTCCATTTTACGAGGGAGTTCTAGGAGCTGAAAAATTATGGTGGATTCCTCCCTCAGCAAAAAAAACCATCCAACATTCAATTTTCGAACTCAGTACCATGATCAAACCTGATCCCTGTAACTTTGCTTCTAAATTGATTATGTACCTATTTGATGAGATTGATTAGCAACTCAGCAACTTCATCCTTTGATTTTAGGAACCTTGCCTAAGTGTTCGTGAGTAGTCATCCACCACCATATATTGTATCTCTTTCCACCGCGTTTTTGTACCTTCACAGGACCACAAAGATCAATATGAATAAACTCAATAGGTCTGGTGGTACTTACCTGATTTTTGGATTTGAATAAGCTTCTTGACTACTTTTATTTAGCATATGCAAAACACATTTTAGTATTGCTGAATATTATCTTAGGCAGACCATGAACTAGGTTCTTTGAAGCTAGCTTATTCAGTAGAGAAGGGTTGACATGACCAAGTTTCCTATGCCACTGGTCACTTGAATCATCTTGGACCTTGAGACATGTGAGATTATCTTCGTTGGTAGTTCTAAGATCTGCTACATACATTTTTGTGCACCTTTTTTGCTGTGAGGATCACTTCCTCAGTAGACAAGTTTGTAAAAGTGCACTTGTCTGATAGGAACTTAACGTCATTGCCGTTGTCACAGATTTGAGAAACACTAAGAAGACTGTACTTCATTCCTTCAACATAGTACACATCTTCAATAGCTTTCTCAAAGTACTTACCCATCTTTCCTATACCCATGATGTATCCCTTCTTACCATCGCCATATGAAACACTGCCACTTTCAACTTTTTTATAGAGAGGAAGTTTCTAGTCCTTCCAGTCATGTGCTTTGAGCATCCACTATCCATAAACCAGCACTAACTACTTCTTCCAGACTGTTCTTGCATGTGAGATCACTTGTTAGTTTTGGGAACCCACATTAGTTTGAGTTCTCAGTAATGAGACTTAAGCTTGATCATAAATTTTTTGGTCCAACTAGTCAAAGGTCTGTTACTCAATTTTGACTTAGACCTGGTCCCTCATTTACACTTTTTCTTCTTGAGTAATTAGACTGTTGTCTTTTCAAAGTTCTCTTGAGAACTTCACAACTTCACTTCAGATGATCATTTCTACCACAATGCAGACATAACAAATTATCAGCAACAGAGATATATTTACTGTGGAGATTATGTGGGGGATCAATCTTGTTGACATATCCTCGAACTCTCTTTTCGTGACCCCAGCTACTGGACATGTCTCTCAACAACTTTGAAGAAGCAGTCCACTTCAAAGACTTTTTCAGGTCCTCTTTGACCTTTAGTAGGCCCGTCTCTATTACAACATTTCCTTCCAAGGCTAGGTTCAACTTTAACTTAGCCTCCTTTAGTTTCTCTTCTAAGGAAAGTTCATTCTTACTTATTTTACCTTTTAACTTAGTATCAGACTTAGCATCAGTCCCCATCGAGTTCAAAAATTCATCTTCTCCAGTTTCAAGAGCCACGCTTTTACTTCGAGATCAGATACTTGACTAGTCAAAATAATTTTTTCGTCATGTGACACATCCACACTATTGGTTAACAAGTCTTTGCAGCAGTTAATTCACAAATGGCATCAATGAGAAACACATGGAAGCTTTTTCAAGTTTTTGGTAAAGTAAAGATTTAAGTTCTCTTTCAAGTCCACTAGTGTTACCTGTTCCTCTTCTTCTTCCTCATCTAATTAAGCCATGAATACAAACAAGCTTTCAAAAATTTCATCATCATCTTTCACAGTAAGCATGGATGAGTCCTCAGGCTATTTTTTATCATCAGATTCACAATAGGAGTTGCCCCATACCCTCAGAGCTTTCATGACAATGCGATCAGTAGCAACCTTCTTCCTGAACTTCTGCGGAACCTAGTCCTTCCTTCTATCCTTCACAAACTTTGAACCCTCAGCCTTTCCATAGGGACACTCTCTGACATAGTGTCCTGGTTTCTCACATCGATGACATAACTCAGCAATACCTTGTGATCTTCCTGCATTGCCTTTCCTTGCAAAACTAGGATTTTTCCAGATAATCTTGTTGAATCTTATGGTGAGATATGCCATATCTACACTATTAACTATATCATCACTGTGAACAATTTGCAGTGCCAAAGTCTTGTCTTTCTTTCCTTCTTTTTTGGCAGTGTCATGTTGCTTGTTTAGCTCATGTGTTTGAAGTATCCTAATAAGCACATCCATGGTCAAAGTCTTTAGATTCTTTGACTCTATGATAGCATCAACTTTACTCTCTGAAGACTTGGGAAGTACTTTGAGAATTTTCTCACCTGTTTGCTTTGAACTAACATGTTCTCCCAAGCATTTCAGCTCATTTATTATAGCTGAGAACCTGGTCTCTATATCGTGTATGGAATCAACTTCCATCATGACAAAGTCTTCATACTAAGAAGTCAGCATGTCCACTTTTGATTCCTTGACCTGCTTAGTAGCTTCATGTGCATTCCTCAGATAGTCACATATCTCTTTGGTAGATTCATAAGCTTAGATGCTATTATACTCCTCAACTCCAATCCCACACATGATCAGCATTTTGGCCTTGTAATTTTTCCCAATCTTTTTTCTATCAGCCTCTTTGTATTTTTGTTGGGCTTCGGGAACCAGCCTAGTAGTTTCCCCATCCTTAACTTTAGTCATAGGAACATATGGTCCATCAAGAACGATGTCACATATTTCACTATCTTCCACCATGAGAAAATCGTGCATACGAATTTTCCACCACCCATTAAACTTGTCATTAAATCATGGTGGCCTCGTAGATGATTGTCCTTCTTCTAAGTTTAGTGGAGTAGCCATATTCACTAGAAAATCTCTAGGTGTGAACCTTATAGAGACCCCTGCTCTGATATCACCTGAAGAGTAAATACGCTTCTACCACTTTAAGGGATCTAGTCCCTCGAATCACTATAAGCGGAAACTAAAAGAAGGTAAACAACAAGAGACAAGCAAGAAATGATTTAATGTGAAAAAGCTCCTTGCTCAAGGGAGGAACAACCACGACCTAGCCAGACAGGATTTCCCAAAACCCAAATTCACTAATAAATGAGCAAAGTAAAGAAATACAACACACACGACTTATTTCCCTCACTTCCTCAGCATTTCTACTTGCAACCTAGTTACAAGCAATGAGCAACAATAACACCAAGTAGTCTATACTCTCACCACCCTGATGAAGTTAGACTAAATTACAACACCACCTTAAGACTACACATAACCTTCAAGGTATACAACTCTCAAATTAGTAATGAATTAACAATGACCATATTCTTTTATAGACTAGGAGTGATCTTACAGTTTGCAAACCAACACAACAACTAACAAACAAAGAAACCATAGGAGTCTTCTATCAGGTCCTTTGTACGCATTCACACACTAGGAGCCAAGAGAGAACTTTTGGAGAGAGAGAATATTCAGTTGTTAAATTTTCCAAAGGATGATTTTATTCCTTGGACAAGCTCCTTTTATACTGCAACAGATGCAGTGCATAGACCGCTAGCCCTTCAGTACAGATAAATTGATATTTCACCAACCATAGCAGCTTTAGAAACAGTTGTATCCCAGTCTCAGCACCACACAATGATCCAATAGTCTATCTGGTCCTCGAGTCGGTTTGTTAATTATCAAAACATCTACCATGCACTTAACACATATTTTTTCTGTTTTATTTTGATGAAAACAACAAACTCTAATAATGTAGTTTTTCTAATCAGTGTGGCTTTGGGCAACGAACCTGGGATAAAGCTTAGTTTAGTCATGTGTATATGCTACACCATTACGTATATGACACAGATGAATTTGTGTCTTGATTTTAAATTAATTAAAGATTCTCATAGTGAGTGTGAAAGAGTTTTTCGGTGTACTGCAAAAAGTTTAGTCGTCGAATGGATAACATTAGCTAGTCGATGTACTGCAAAAAGTCTAGTCGTCGAATGGATAACATTAGCTAGTCGAACGTGACTCATTGCCACATGTGATTCTTATATTCACTGATTGACTTGTCTGAACTTTTCAAAGAAAAAACCGGCCAAATTTGAATGAAAAGCATCCCCCACATCTACAAATTATTTAATCTACCTCAACCATTGCCAGCTATATTGACTGACTTTCCAAACTTCATTGTCATCTAAGTGTATGTCTTGCAAGGAGCATCTCTGCAAATTTTTACCCAAGGTTATGCCTTTAATTTGTCGTTATGTTCGACTGCATAGTGTCAAATGGACGGATTTGCTTAATTGAGCATGTCAAAATGAATTCAGTTGATAAATAAAGTGGTGTATTTCAGTTCACAAGTTATTTAGATTGAAATGAATGGAAAAACGCATCATGACTTCATATTTTTACTAGTTATTATGTTTTAATTTTTTTCTTATTCTTTATTTTATAGTATATCTAATAAAATATTTCTTTTTTTATTATTGTTATATCTGACATATCGAATACAAAAATGTCTTTTTTGAAAATAATTTGATAAAAATATGCATGTTTAGACTATACTAGTTATAGCTTAGGAATGAAAAGAAATGAGTAACTTTGCAAGTAACTTTTTGTTTTTTTTAATATCAACAAAAAAAATGTACAGTTACTACAATAAAAAATTATAAAAAGGATTTATGTTATTCACTTTTCAATTTTAGTATATCAAGATAATTTTTTCCCCATATTTTGCTCTTAACGTTAATTATTTAAATCTCAAATGATTTTTAAAAACTTAACATTATATAACAATTAATATACAAATCAAAATAAAATACTCATGTTAATTATTAATTTAAAAGATATGTAAAATATAAAATGAATAAACAAAAATAAATTGAGTAAGTACAAAATGTAAATGAAACCCACAAATTATTTTATGGGCCCATATAATAAAAGAGAATAGGCAGGCAATACAACCAGACGTGTTGACAGATAACTGCCTACTTATTCACAATTTTCGCATATAGCCACTCAAAAATACCTTCATTATGCTTCATATCTATAATTTGGGTAATTATATTTCGTAACTACAGTTATAACAGTGTTTATATAACTTTCGTAACATTTGTATGATTCAGTTCCTAATTATTGTATAGTGTTTATATATTTCACTATACAATTCGTGTCCAAACTTTTGTATAATTCACTATACAATTTATAGTGTTTCTATATTTCGGTGTACAATTTGATTCACATACAACTTTTGTATAATCGCGCGCAATGCTTCTAGAAGTCGCGCGAATTATACAAAATTCAAACTGTAATTACAGTTAGATTTTGATCGTGTGTCACGATTAATTCAAATTATAACTATATTAGATAATTAACTAGCATATATTTGCTTATATGCATGATTTTTCCATAATAAAACATTAACTCATTCTTTTATGATTTAACATTCTTTATTAGTAATTTAATTATTTTCAACTAAACAGTGTGTATTAGTTTTTTTCCTTGTTTGAATTATGTAATTTAGAATTTTCAAATCAATTAGTATCGTGCATTAATTCTTTTTCTTATTTGAGTTGTGTAATATATTTTTAAATTAAACTTGGGCCTAGAGCCCTATTTTATTGATCAAAAAGTAATGGGCTCGAAATGAACCATTACAAAATGTTGGTCCAAACAGAAAACCCGAGTAACGCTGCATGAATTTAAATTAGTCGGACTCCAACGTGAATATCGAATATCGAATAGGAAACCAAGGAATCAAATATTTCTGTTCTACAAATCCTAATATACAAGAATGTTCCCTCAATTTTTCCTCAATTTATTTCTTTATTATTTTGCGTCTTTGTGATATAACTTTCAAATGTTGTTGTATTTGAAGTTTCAAGTACATTCTTATTCATCCGAGATTACAATAACGTTTTTTTTTTTTAATTTATATGGAATTGCAATAGTTGTGTTGATGTAAATTGTTTTAAAGATAGTTTTATAAATTCTTACTGTTATGTAGATTTGTAAAAGTCCAAGTGAGGTTTGTTCGGTTGATGCATCTTTTATGATAATTTGTTTTTATTAATTTAGAAAAGTCTCAAGTATAGGTATGATTTGTCTACTGCATGCATATTTATTAACGATTTATTTAATAGTAATTTATTTTAGTCTTTTTTAATCAAATTTTTGGTGGTGTCTAATATTTTAGTAAAATAAATAAAATGCAAATATTAAAAGAAAAATCAACATTTGTGGGGTCCTATCCCTAGACCTATTTAAATGAAAGCAAACTAATATAAAATATCTGGTCACTTAAGACCTTCCTAATTAAGTTACTTGGTCTAGCTTGTTGTAGACTCTTCCTTTCCCCGATATTCCTCTTCCTCTTCTCTCCTTGATTATTCCGTTGAGGTACCGGAGTATGCTGCTTCGGTCGTTTTTGCTCCTGTTTGCCTTATTTTGTTCTTGGAGTTCATCTTTAGGGTGCGTCTGAGTCAGGTTAGGTTTCTTCATTTCATTCTTGACCTGTGTGGTTATTGGTAATGTTGACTCCTCTCCTTTCAACTGCTAGGAATCGCTACTTCTGATGGGGGTCATGCATATCTGGTGGTTGAAGTGAGACTGGTGGTTCAGGCTTCTTTTTCGCCATGATTTCAAAATCGTGTTCAAGTGTCTTTTTGTCCGCCCACGACCCATTGATTTTTGTGTGTAACAACAATTTTTTGTCATGTAAATAGCAAGTGTATAGCCCTTAATCTTCCCCTTTTGAATGCTACTGTTATTGGCTAACTTTATTGTTGCACTCTGATCCTTCTTGTTCTGACTCTGATTGCTGGGATCTATGCTTTGTTAATATTGACTATTTCCCTTCGTTTCTTGGATAGTTGGCTGAAATTGTTATATATTAATGTTCTCTGCTCCTTTACTGCTTCATTAGCTAAGTAACCAGCAAGTTGATTACCTTCTCTAAAGATATGTTGAATGTGGATGTTCTGTTGTTGATTCTGATGCTTAATTTCCTTGACCTCCTCTATGATCTCCCAGGGTGTTTCCCAATTCCTTTTAAGATGTTTACATGAGTAGGGAGTCTATTTCAAATTTTTTTAGGGATCTATTTTCTATATTCCAATACCTTACTGATTCTAGAATAATTGTTGGTTCTGCCTGAACATTTATTATGTGTCACACCCCTCCCTGGGGTCGTGACCGGTGTCCGATAGGGACA
>JAOTQR010031047.1:0-16163 GCA_025774065.1 Solanum ossicruentum | reverse complement strand
CACACACACACACACACACACACACACACACACACACACACACACCCACTATCATCTTAATCTTACTGTTTCATTTCACTTTCACAATTCTTTCTTCTTAGCAACTAAAGGAATAAAATGTGACTAACAAATAACAAAATTTAAGAAGTGATCACAGATTAGAGCTTACCTGATGTAATCTTAGCTCTCTTAGTTTTCTGCTTACAACAAACGAGCAGAATACTCAAATTTATAGTGCTACATATGGCTTATGAAAGAGCTAAAGAGCCAACTAATTATATACTAAAAGCAAATATAAGTGGAGACCGCATGAGAGGGTTGCCACTAATGACAACATTAACAGAATAATAAAATGTTAGTTGATAAACCATTTAATTGACAACCATTAGTGCAACCCACTAATACTACTAAAAGATTATTAATTTAAAAGAAACCGATGGTTGGATCATTACATTATCCACTACTAAAATTCATGTTCATCCTCGAACACATGGTAGAAGAAAGTACCTAAAGTTTCAAAAAGATGAGGACGTCTAGCACGCATATCTGATTCTATCTCGCAAGTCGCCTCTCTAACTGGACGGTTCTTCCATCGCACCTTCACGGATGCTATCTCTTTGTTTCTAAGCTTGTGAACCTGTCTATCCAAACTAGCAATAGGCTCCTCCTCAAATGATAAGTCTAGATTCAATTCCACCGAATCGAATGAGAGTATATGATACTCATCGGGCACATACTTCCGGAGCATAGAGACATGGAACACAGGATGTACAGATGATAAGCTAGGTGGCAAGGCCAGTCTATAAACTACTTCTCCAACTCTCTCCAAAATCTCAAATGGGCCAATAAATCGAGGGCTAAGCTTGCCCTTCTCCCAAACCACATCACATCCTTCATGGGTGATATTCTGAGCCAAACGTGATCGCCCTCCATAAACTCTAATGCTCAGACCCTCCTATCTGCATAACTCTTTTGTCGACTCTGGGCCGTCAACAATCTACCTTAAATCATTCAGACCTGCTCCATAGCATTTCTCAAAAATTCTGTATCTAATAAGTCTGTCTTAGCAGAATCAAACCAACCAATCAGAGATTTACACCACCTACCATACAATGCTTCAAATGAAGCCATCTGAATACTGGAGTGATAATTATTATTGTAGATGAACTCTGCTAAGGGCAAATGTTGGTCCCAATATGTACCAAAATCAATCACATATGCTCGCAACATGTCCTCTAACACCTGAATAGTCCGCTTAGACTGTCCATCTGTCTGAGGGTGAAACGCTGAGCTCATATCCAGCTGAGTACCTAGACTATGCTGCAAGGCCCTAAAAAATGTGAAGTGAAAAGTGAACCCCGATCAGAAATGATAGAACTGGGCATACCATGCAATTTAACTATCTGACTGATATAAAGCTCAACTAACTTCTTTGCCGTATACTTGACCTTGATCGAAATAAAATGGACAGACTTAATCAATCGATCCACGACTACCCAGATAGAGTCATAATCACCCACAGTAGTAGGCTAACCCACCACAAAATCCATAGTGCTTCGCTTCCACTTCCACGTAGAAATAGGCATACTCTGAAACCACCTACAGGCCGCTGGTGCTCACACTTAACCTGCTGACAAGTCAAACACTTAGCCACAAACTCTAAAATGTCCTCCTTCATACCACACCACCAATAGTGCTGACTCAGGTCATGATACATCTTCGCTGCTCCTGGATGAATGGAATAACAAGTACAGTGAGCCTCCTCAAGAATCAATCTAATCAAATAACCTACCTTAGGCACACAGACTCGACCTCCAATCCTTAAAACACCATCAGGATCAAGCATTGCTTCCTTAGCCTCTTCTTTGGTCAGTTTGTCTCTGATGATGCATAACTTCTCGTCCTCAAACTAATACTCTCGAATCTGGTCCATCAAGAAAGTACGAGCCTCAAGGAAAGCAAGTACACCACCCTTATTAGAAAACTGTAACCTGACTAAGCCATTAGCTAGACGCTGAACATCCCTGGCCAAAGGTTGCTCCTCCACTTGAATGGTGGCTAGACTCCCCATGCTAGAAGTCTTTCTACTAAAGGCGTCAGCCATAACATTCACATTCCACGGATTATAGAGAATAGTTAAATCATCGTCCTTTATCAACTCCATCCATCTACACTACCTCAAGTTTAGATCCCTTTGACTGAGTATATACTGAAAGCTTCTATGATTAGTGAAGACCTCACAGTGTGCACCATATAAGTAATGACGTCATAACTTAAGAATAAAAACCACAACTGCAAGCTCTAAGTCATGGATAGGATAATTCTTCTCATGAACCTTCAATTGTCTAAGAGCATAGGTAATCACTTTACCCCTTTACATCAATACACCTTCTAACCCCACTCCTGACGCATCATAGTATACTGTAAAGTCGACACCTATCTCAGGCAATGTCAGAATGGGGGCCGAACTCAACAATGACTTGAGCTTTTGGAAGCTCACCTCGCACTTATCAGACCAATATAAGGCTACATTCTTCTTAGTTAACCTGGTTAATGGGGCTGCAGTGTAAGAAAACCCTTGAATAAACCATCGATAATATCCAGCTAACCCCACAAAACTGTGAATCTAGGTAGCTGAAGTAGGCCTTGCCTACCTTCTAACTGCCTCCACCTTAGCCGGATCTACTCTAATCCCCTCCCTGAACACCACATGCCCTAAGAATACTGTCGAATCAAGCCATAACTCACACTTGGAGAATTTCACATATAACTTTTCCTTTCTCAACCTCTGTAGTACTAGCCTCAAGTGACGAACATGATCAACCTCAGTTATGGAATATACCAAGATATCATCAATGAATACTATCACAAAAGAATCTAAGTATGGACTAAACACCTTGTTCATCAGCTCCATGAACGTTGTAGGGACATTAGTCAACCCAAAAGACATCACCACAAGCTCATAGTGGCCATAATGAGTTTGAAAAGTTACTTTAGGGATATCTGATGCTCTAATCCTCAGCTGATGATAATCAGACCTCAAGTCAATCTTAAAGAACAAAGCTACTCCCTGAAGCTGATCAAACAAGTCATCAATACGAGGAAGAGGATATTTGTTCTTGACAATCACTTTGTTCAGCTGCCTATAATCGATACACGTCCTCATGGACCCATCTTTCTTTTTCACAAACAAGACTAGGGTACCCCAAGGTGACATGCTAGGGCGAATAAATCCTTTACTTAACAAGTCTTGGAGCTGCTCATTCGAATTCTTTCAATTCAGCTAGAGCCATTCTATATAGAGGAATGAGGATGGGCTTAGTGCTTGACTCTAGGTCAATGGGAAAGTCAATATCGCTCTCAGGTGGAACACCTGGAAGGTCAGTGGGAAACACATCGATGAACTCCTGAATCACACGGATAGATTCTATAGAAGGTGGTTCAATACTAGTATCTTGAATGAAAGACAAGTAGGACAAACACCCCTTATCAATCAATTTCTAGGCATGAATGTAGGAGATAACTTTACTAGGATAAGAACCACTATCACCCTTCCACTCAATCTTTGGTACACCAGGCATGGCGAAGGTCACAGTTTTTGCGTAGCAGTCAAGGATAACATGATATGGAGAAAGCCAATCCATCTCTAAGATAACATCAAAATCTACCATATCCACAATAATCATATCTACCAAAGTATCATACCCAGCCAAAGAAACAAGACAGGATTGATATACCCGATCCACCACTAAAGATTTACGTACTGGTGTAGAAACATGCACGGGCATGGACATTCAGCCACATAATAACTCAAACCCAGATGAAAAGTATGTAGACATATGAGAGTAGGTAGATCCGAGATCAAATAACGCAGATACGGGCTGATGAAAGACTGGAACAATACCTATAATAACTATATCTGAGGCCTCTGCCTCGGGTCTTCCAGTAAATGCATAGCACCGAGCTCCTCTTCCACCCCCATTCTGAGCTACACCTCAATCTCCACCATATGGAAACAAAGTACCACTTTCTGGAGCCCTGCCATGTCTAGCAGTTTGACCCCTGCCCAGACCTTTGCCCAGTGGAGCCGAATCTATAACTGGAGTTGCCGAATTAGTATGATGGAGTCTCAAATGAGTCTAAAAGGGGCACTGTCAAATCTAATGTCCTGGGTCCCCACACCCAAAACAATACATCGATGCATAGGACTGTTGTCCACCGAAAGAAATACTATGACCATCGCAGGTAGAACTCTAGGACCCACGATGTGTCTGACCACCCTCAAAAGCAGGTAATGATACATGAACTGTTCATCGACGCTGGGATGAGCCACCCTTTCTATAGAACCCTCTACCTCCAGATTAGGTACCAGAAAACTGACTCGTTGTACGAGCCTTCTTAGGATCTCCGAATTCTTCTCGAACCAGCAACTCTACCTCCTTGGTAGTGCTCACAATAGACTGAAAAGAAGCCCTATCATGAGCTGCTTTGAATACATACGATCTAATCGAGAAGTTTAAGCCCCTCACAAATCTACGGACTCTCTCCCTCTCATTTAGAATCATAGTTAAGGCATGTCGGGATAACAGACAAAAACAGGCTTCATACTCGGTAACAGTCATACCTCCTTGCCTTAAGTCCTCAAACCTCAATCGACTCTCTTCTTGCACACTCTAAGGAATAAAGTGCTCATTAAAAGCATTAGACAAGTCCCCAATCCACTGGAGGGGATCCAACTAGTCTAGATGCTACATAAGTCCTTCACCACTCCCTAGCTGGTCCATGGAGTTGAAGTGCCACAAAACGGACACCAAGCCGATCAACTAATCCTAATGCATCTAGCATCTCATGGCACAAAGGTAGAAATTCATGGGCGTCCTCGCTCTTACTTCCCTGAAATTGAGATGGTCTCATCTTTTGAAATCTTTCGTAACTAAGTTGATCATTTGCTGCTAGAATCGCCTTTGGAGCAGTTTGTTCCCCAATAGCTGGTATAGGAACCACTGGGGGCTAACCCATCTGATTCGGATGAACTACACCCTGATGTTGTCCTGATGCCTATTCTTCCACTCTCGGTTGGGAAATTCCCTGTGTGCCTGTCGTATAACCCCCTAAGTGACGTTTTCGAGCATACTCATCATCCTCAATAGAGTGTCTTGAAGTAAAGGTATAGTTGCGGGCTCTAGAAGGATTCCTCGGACACGCCCTCTCACTGATACCACTCCACGAGCACAACCTCTAGCTCGACCCCTCCCACTACCTCTAACTGGGGTCTCAGTAATTGTCTCGATTGTAGCCTCACTTCTGCAATAGTAGTAGCTCTAATCCTTGCCATTTGTCAAGAGAACATAGGCACCACTCATTACTAAAGAAGATAATATGCACGATAAGAGAATGAATAAAATGAAGTTTCTTAACAGTCTTTATAGCCTCTCAAAGATAAGTACAGATGTCTTCATACGATCCTCAAAGACTCTATTTAGACTTGGCTTGTACACAAATGAGACCTATGAACCTAGGGCTCCGATACCAACTTGTTACGAGCCAAAAAAATAGGTGTGATGACTCTTACTCAATTCCACCAGAATAAGTCAGCCTTATTTCAAAGGATAATAACTTATCGTGTGGAAGTAATTAATTAGAGTAGATAACTAAAGCTGAAAATTTTCATAAACTTAAATACCACTAAAGGATTGATTGTCACGCATACAAGCCATTAGAAATACAGAAAATCAAGAAATACAAGTCCAAACTATCCTTATTCTCGAATAGAACAAGATAAAAGAAATAGTAACAAGAGAGTCAGCCAGATGACAACAGCTACCTCTTTATGTCTCCTGGGAAGCCTCGGAGGATCAAGGAAAATACTTTTCACTGTCCATGCTCACAACCTACACAAGTGTAGAAGCAAGGGGTGGGTACCAAATACAACGCGGTATCCACAAGTCAATTAACAAAACGAAGGAAGTCTAATAGAATATACAAACTCCTTTTATCCCAATCGATCTCCAGGACTACCACCTGCACAGAAAGTTATTCCAACCCGACAATACATAATACATAATAAAGATGGTATTTCACCATATCATAATTCCAAAGCACAAGCTAAAAATGATAGCATAATCAATCATAAGAATAACATCATACAATGCAATAATATGCATGGGTAAAATGCAATGCTTATGCAATAATCGCCAGCACTTCGACATTATAACATCACTGAAAAATATCTCAATATCACATCATTGCAGGCAAAACCTTCGGTGTCACAATATCATCATAAATTCGCCGGCAAAGACCTGGGCATCACAATATCATCATAAAATTTTCAACATCCTAATTTGGTCGGCAAAGACCTCGGCATCATATCTCGATCGGTAAAGACCTTGGTCTCAATACTTTCCATCTCACTCATAAAAATATACGAAATCAATACAAATATGGATGTCATGGAATGAACGAACATGATATAAATTCCACAGACAAATCCACTCATTATCTCCAACCACAATAATATATATATCAAAAATATAGAATTTTCATCACTTAACCATGTTTATCAATTCAAGTACTATAATAACACGCCAATTCACTTTTATATTTTTAATCATCTCATTTCTTATAATATTAAAATATTTCATGTATCACACGTAGGAGAAAGGAAAGTTTGAGAATTACATAGTTTTGAAAGTCCACTTGCCTTTCCTTTTTGAATGAAATCCGTAGCACCACGATCTAGTCAAGTAAATTATCACCATAAGATTTCAAAACTCACAATAACCATATTATTATATGTCAATCCTAGACCCAAAGACCTACTAATTTCGCTATTAATTTTTAAAACCTCGAGTGTAGGATTAATTTGACATGAAAACAAAGAGATATGGAGCTAAAATAAATAAAAATAAAACATTATAGTAGAAAATTTAGACAGTTTAATGGATTAAAGTTAATATTAATTATAAATAATAAGTGATGGACGATTAGAGCTTTTCTTATTCATTCTGTTCATCTACTCAAAATGTAATATTGAAGTATATCAAATGTCTCCTTTATACAAGTAACTTTTTATGTAATGTAAATATTTTAGAAAGAAAAAAAATAACTAAAATCTAATTTGACTTGGTAATGGGACTTATAATGAATGTAGTCCTTGAAACTTATTGTACAGTGTCAGTTGTTGGAGAAGTAATCTTTATAATGTATAAAGATTTGGGAATAGTACATTAAATAATTCTTATCCTCTTTGCAAATAATTCATTTAAATATTTTTTGCATCTTACTTTGTGAATGAAGCCACCCCCCTTTTTAGTCCTTCACACAAATTTTTCTTTTGGTCTTACAGTACTTGCTGTTAGATTAATATATATACGCCATCGTCTTACTGCTTCATTCCACTTTCACAATTCTTTCTTCTTAACAACTAAAGGAATAAAACGTGACTAACAAATAACAAAATTTAAGAAGTGATAACAAATTAGAGCTTACCAGATGTAGTCTTAGCTCTCTTAGTTTTCTGCTTACAACAAATGAGCAGAATGCTCAAATTTATAGTGGTACATATGGCTCATGAAAGAGCCAACTAATTATATCTTTAAAAAAATATAAGTGGAGACAGCATGAGAGGACTGCCATTTAATCAGCACTAACGGAATAATACAACGTTAGTGGACAAATCATTTAATTGACAACCATTAGTGTAGCCCACTAAAACCACTAAAAGATTATTAATTCAAAAGAAACTGATGGTTGGGTCATTACTGTAATATTAATTAATGATAGTAAATTATATTATTAGTATGCGTTACATGCACAAAGTGCGTACCCTTCCACTAGTCTTATCAAATGTGACAGTCAAATAACCGAAACAAGGAAGATTTGGGCATTAGAGACTTAGCTTCTTACAATAAAAGCTTGCTCATAAAATGATTGTTGAGATTTAGCACAAATGACTAATCTCTAAAAAGAAGGTTTTGCTGCTAAGCATAAAAAAAGGGATAAATGGAGCACAAAAGCTTCCCATTCACCCAGTGGGGGTTGGCCTTTGAAAATACCTTAACAAGTACTGGAATGGATTTGTTAAAAGCACGGGATGGCTAATATATTAAATTTTGGAGTAGCAAATGACTAAGAAACACTTTACTCATAGAAGCTTACCCGAATCTGTACCAGATTGCTTAAGTAAAAAGCTTCACAATTGCATAGAGTAGATGTGGCAACTGCAGAAATATAATGCTCAAAAGAAATGTGTAGGATTAGGAGCTGGAAAGTCTGTATGATACTCAATCTGCTTTTTAATCATTTGCTCAATCTAAACTAAATTGTTCCAAAGCATGCAAAAGTGCTCGTATAATACGTTAAAGTAGTTGAATTTTTCTTCATCACTGAACTTCACTTCTATATCCATAAAATGTTTTATTCCAAACCCGAGAACAACTCAATTTGCATTAAATCAATGTTTTTAGAGCATTAGACCTAGAGAAAAATTGACAGAATTCTATTTTCGCTTGTCGATTTAACCGTAAACATTCTATGCAGTTGCATAGATTACGACATATGGACAAGCTTCTAGAAAGGTCTCTTCTGGCATCCTATGGTACCTAAAAAAATAGAACAAATAGATGAGGATGGCTAAGCATCAGAAACTATCATTACATATAATTAAATAAATATCGTTAGAAAAGATTGATGGATGTGATCGAGGCAATGATTACATGTATACATTTGATTTATTTATATATATATATATGTAGTAATATGTCAGGACAATGACTAGGTCTTTAATTGGAATCGATCATATAAATCTGCAAATTCATCAAAGTAAGACACTATGTAAACCATTCACATCCTTTGAACATATCAACAATCCTTCTTATGGATATTATGTATGTTATCATATCATATATGATTATCAAAGATTCAAAATTTTAAAAAATTGGCAATTAAGCTTAACAACTTCAATGAGAAAAGGTACAAAAAAATTATTTCCCACTAAAACTCAATCAAAATTATTTATTTTTGGCCAAAAAAATAAAATCTCAATCGAGTCTGCTCGTGATAAGAAAGATAAGTGGCTTGAGCTTGAAGTCTAGATCGACGTCTTAAGTCTTACCACTAAGTGATGCAATGAACGCAAAATTTTTTAGTTTTACATTTGGAACAATACACAACTCTATCTTTGTAATTCCTCTTACACTGCTGACACATTCTAGAGTCATCTCTCTTCTTGTTGTTTTCTCCACATATTATTTTCTTCTCCTTTTATTCGTTGAACTATCAACTTGTTCTTGTTCTTGTATTCTTCTTTCTCACTAGTATTGTTGCTATCTATGATCACAACGAATTTTCTTTGCTTGTTTTCTTTCATTTTTTCTTGTTTTTTCATCCAACAAAATTCTCAACTCTCTGTTTCTCCTCCTAATAATAATAAAATTTATAAAAGACAAGATATGGAGAATAATATGTTATTCTATGTTGAATGTAAGTTATACAAGATAATGTTCTATGATCTTTCCATTATGCTAACAATTGAAAGCTTGAATAGATATATCAGGATTATTTGTGACATATGAATTGATCACCAATTTATTTGAAGAGGATATAAAACATATTTTTTTGGACTCAACAAGGGTGGTAACTGAAATAGATTCTTTTTGTAATTTTTTGATATTGTGAAAATTTTGCAAACTCTTCTATCAAAATCAATTTTTTTAATCCGATTGAAGATATAAGAGCCACAATTTCAGGCATTTTCTCCAAATATTTAAGTAGCACAAAAACTCATCAACAACAAATATAATCAACAACATGTATGTGACGTGACAAACCCAGCTGAACAACAACAACAACAACAACAACATACCCAGTGAAATCCCACAAGTGGGGTCTGGGGAGGGTAGATTGTACGCAGACCTTACCGCTACCTCATAGAAGTAGAGAGGCTATTTCCTAAAACCCTCATCTCAAAACCTATAAGTAGAATGGACTAGATATGACAAAATAAAATGTAAAGGGAGGGAAAGGGAAGAAATAGCAGGTGTGACTAACAATGAATAACACATGATAGTATGTAAAGATGATACGACCAACACCTAGATGCCAGATAATGAAAAGAAAGGGAGTGATAATAAAGGTAATAATACTACTACTAGTAATAGTAATAATAACACAAATACTACTATTAATACCAAGTAGAAGATGCAGGAAAAGTAGGGGAAGAAGACGAAGGAAATGAAGAGAAACAGGAAGAAAAAGAACTTAGCCTGCTACTCTAATTTGCGACGGCCATTTCTTTCTATCTAAGGTCATGTCCTCAGTGAGATCGAGCTCCACCATGTCCTGTTTGATCACCTCCTCCCAGTACTTCTTCGGTCTACCTCTACCTCTCCTACTAGCCTCCACAACCAACATCTTGCACCTCCTAACAGGAGCATCAATACTCCTTCTCTGCATGTGTCCAAACCATCGCATTCTCTCTTCTCTCATCTTTTCACCCACTAGGGCCACCTCCAGTTGCTCCCGAATAGTCTCATTCCTAACCTTGTCTCTCCTGGTGTGTCCACATATCCATCTCAGCATTCTCATCTCTACGACATGCATCTTCTGAACATGAATATTTTTAATTGGCCAACACTCCGCCCCATACAGCGACGTTGGTCTAACCACCACTCTGTAGAACTGACCTTTAAGTTTAGGTGGTATCTTTTTGTCGCACAACACTCCAGATGCAAGCCTCCATTTTGTCCATGCCGCCCCAATACGGTGTGTGACATCATCGTCGATATCACCACTACTTTGGATGATAGACCCCAGATACTTAAACCTTTCTGTTTGGGGGATAGGCTAAGTGTCTAGTCTCACCTCCGAGTTTGCTTCCTCCCTTACCACGCTGAATTTGCATTCCAAGTACTCAGTTTTGGTCCTGCTCAATCTGAATCCTTTGGACTCCAAGGCGTGTCTCCAGGTCTCTAGCCTTTCTTTAAGTTTAGTTCGAGACTCATCAATTAATACTATGTCATCTACAAATAGCATACACCAAGGTACCTCTTCCTGTATAAACTGCGTCAACTCGTCCATCACCAAGACAAACAAGAAAGGACTCAGCACAAAACCCTGATGGAGTCCCATCTCAACAGGGAAATAGTCAGAGTCTCCTCCCACCGTTCTTACCCGAGTTTTGGCTCCATCGTACATGTCTTTAATCACCCTGATATATGCCACAGGGACACCTTTCGCCTCTAAGTACCTCCATAAGACATCCTTTGGGACTTTGTCATACGTCTTCTCAAGATCAATGAACACCATATGTAGCTCCTTCTTTCTATCTCTATACTTCTCCACTAGCCTCCGAACCAGATGGATTGCTTCAGTCGTCGACTGTCCCGGCATGAAGCCAAATAGATTCTCCGAGATAGATACTACTTCACGCACCCTCCTCTCCACAACTCTCCCCCAAACCTTCATTGTGTGGCTTAGCAACTTGATGTCCCTGTTATTGTTGCAGTTTTGAATATCTCCCTTATTCTTGTACAATGGAACCATTGTACTCCTCCTCCATTCCTTCGGCATCTTAGCAGTCTCCCTAATAACATTGAACAGTCTAGTCAACCACTCTATGCCATCCTTGCCCAAATTTTTCCAAAAGTCCACCGGAATCTATCGGGTCTGATCTCCCTCCCCCTCTTCATCCTTCTCATAGCTCGTTTTACCTCCTCCACTGCGAACGGGTGGCCATCCCCAAACACACAATGGTTTTCGAGTTGTGCCAACTTATCCATCTCAATAACTCTATCTCCTTTTTTATTTAAAAGTTTATGAGAGTAAATCTGCCACCTTACTTTAATGGATTTGTCATCCACTAACACCTCGCCCGCCTCATCCGTGATGCATTTCGCGATGTCCAAGTCGCGAGCTTTTCTTTCTCTTAATTTAGCTAGCTTATACAATCTCTTGTCCCCACCTTTATCACTTAGGTCCTCATAAAGGCGCTCAAATGCTGTCGAGTTAGCATTCCTCACCGCCAACTTGGCTTCTGACTTGGCCTTCTTATAAATTTCCTTAAGCTTTTGCTTTTCATCGTCGTTCCTGCATTCTAACCACTCTATGTACGCGACCTTCTTAGCTTTAACTTTACCTTGAACTTCCTCGTTCCACCACCAATTGCCTTTACGACCACCAAAAGGCCCTCTCGAAATTCCTAGAACCTTGGTAGCTACCTTTCTGATGTAGCCAGCAGTCATGTCCCACATACTGTTCGCATTACCATCACTACTCCATGCCTTAAGGTTTCTCAACTTTTCTTCCATTTCGTAAGAATAGGCAGACATCCGACCCCACCTCACCCCGCAATGAGCGGGAGCCTTTTGAGGCACTGGGGTATGTTGTTGTTGTTGTTGTTGTCGTAAGAATAGGCAGGTGTAAGGCATCCCCATCGAATCCTAGGTTGTGCATACAAGACATTCTTCTTCTTCTGTTCCCTGTTGATCTCCACATCCAACACTAAAAACCGATGTTGAGTGGTAACATTTTCACTCGGAATAACCTTGCAATTCTTGCAGAGACTTCTATCACCCTTTCGGACAAGAAGGTAATCTATCTGAGTCTTAGCTACCGCACTACAAAAAGTAATCAAGTGGCTTTCCCTCTTTGGGAAATACGAGTTAACAATCACTAACTCAAAGGCTTTGGTAAAATCCAAGAGAAACGTCCCACTTTCATTCTTCTCACCAAAACCATAGCCACCATGAACATCTTCAAAGCCACTATTAGACGCCCCTATATGCCCATTAAAATCTCCTCCAATGAAGATTTTTCTTGTCACCGGAAAACCACGCATAACTTCATCAAGCTCCTCCCAGAAGCGCCTTTTGACTTCCCGTCTAGACCTACTTGGGGTGCATAAGCGCTAACAATGAACAAAGTCTAAAATAATTTTATCAACTAAGAAATCACTTGTTGATCCAAAACAAAGGAATTTAGAACTTGACCACTAGATTAAAGTAAGAAGTGAACAATCAAATATCCAAACAAGTATTTCAAAAAAAGAAATCTTGAACTAGCAGCTTATGCCGACACAACATCAATTCTCTTGTTTGGTGGTTCAAGATTTATTTTTCTGAACGATTTGTTGGGATATTTGATTGTCCACTTCTTGCTTTAATATACTGGTCAAGTTCTCCATTCCTTTATTTTGGATCGACAAGTAATTTCTTAGATGATAAAATCATTTTAGACTTTATTCATATGTATTTATCGCATCTTGTACATGCTGTTGATTACATTTGTCATTGATGAGTTTGTGTACAACTTAAATATTTGGAGAAAATGAAAGAAATTGTGGCTCCTTTTCGATTGGATAAACAAATTTTGATTTCTGTAGAAGAGTTTGCAAAATTCTCATAAAATCAAAAATTACAAAAGGAGACTATTTCTGTTACTACCTATGTTGAGTCAGAAAAAGCATATTTTATATCCTCTTCAAATAAATGGGTGAGGAATTCAGATGTCACAAGTACTCTTAATATATCTATTCAAGCTTTCAATTGTTAGTATGATAGAAAGATCACAGAACCTCTTGTATAATCTACACTTAGCGTAGAATATAACATGTTATCCTTCATATCTTGTCTTTTACTGATTTTATTGCGATTGAGAGAAGAAACAAAGAGTTGAGAATTTTATTGGAGGAAAAGATGAGAAAAATGGAAGAAAATAAGCAAAGTAAACTAGTTGTGATCATAGATAGCAGCAGTAGTGAAAAAGAAGAAGAACAAGCTGATAATTCCACGAATATAAAGAGGAAGAAAGTAAGATGTGGAGAAAACAACAGGAGGAGACGAGACTCTAGAATGTGTCATCAGTGTAAGAGGAATAACAAAGACAGAGTTGTCTGTTGTTCCAAATGTAACGCTAAAAGTTTTTGACTCTGATCTAGAATTTAAGCTCAAGCCACTTATCTTCCTTATCACGAGCAGGCTCAATTGAGATTTTTTGGGGAGGCCAAAGATAAATTATTTTGATTGAATTTTGTTGGGAAGTGATGTTCTAATCTTTTTTCATTGAGGTTGTTAAGTCTAGTTGCCAATTATTTAAAATTTGAATCTTTGACAATCATATATGACATGATAGTAAACAGAGAAACCATGAAAAAGATTTCTTGATATATTTAAAGGATGTGAAGGATTTATGTAGTGTCGTACTTTGATGAATTAATAGATTTATATGATCGATTTCAATCAAAGACCTAGTCATTGTTCTGACATATTACTATTTACAAATATAAATAAATAAAATATATACGTTTAATTATTGCCTCAATCACCCCCATCGATCTATTCTGATGACATCTGTTTATCTGTAATGATAGTTTCTTATACTTAGCTATTCCTATCTATTTATCCTCTTTTTCAGGTACCCTGGGATGCCAGAAGAGGCTTTTTTAGAAGTTTTCCCTGTATGTCATAATCCTTGCAACTGCATAAAATGTTTGCAGTTAAACGGGCGAGAGAGAGTAAGTTTCTTTCAATTTTCTCTTAGTTTGATGCTCTAAAAATATTTATTTATTGTAAATTGAGTTGTTTTCTTGTTTGGAAGACAACATTTGATGAATGTAGAAGTGAAGTTCAGTAATGAAGAAAAACTCAACTACTCTAAATACATTTTACGAGCAGTTTTTCCTACTTTGGAACAATTTAGTTTAGAGCAAATGATTGAAAAGCAGATTGAGTATCAGATTCAGGATTAGAATTATATTGACAGATTGGTATGGGAAAGAAACAACACATTCACTGTGAAAGATTGTTATCATCAATTACGTTGTCAAAACTAGATCATTGAACTTTGGCCTTGAAAACCCATTTGGAAGACCAAATGGCCTACAAAGATCATCTGTTTTCGTTTGATTTGCTCTCCAGAAAGCATGTTCAACACAGGATAATCTCAACAAAAAAGGTCTCGCTCTAGATAATAAGTGCTTTATGTGTCAAATAGCACAAAAATAGTCAATCACCTACTTCTTCACTATGAGTGGTCAAGGCCCTTAAATATTTTCTGCTATATTTTTGGCTTACAACGGGTCATGTCACAAAATATTAATAAAGCCTATACGAGCTGGAATACAAGGAGGCGATTTGTGAGGAGAGAATCGAGAAAGCAACCGAGAGCTACAGTAAAGTAGCTCCCGGGTTGCTACAGTGTTAGGAACCAAAAATTGTTTTTTCGGCTTCTCGATAAATTGTCGCTTCTAGGGTGTTATATTGAGGTTCCTAAGCATCGTAGTAGCTTTGGGTTGGTGGAAAAACGTTTGGAAATCCGTAGGCGAAGAATCGAAGTTGTGAACTATTTGGAATAGTATATCCCATTCTAACTTCTATGGGATTATTGAAGGCCATGGGGGTGTCGAGGAGGCTATAAATAACTTATAAACCGCAAGAAAAGGGTTGGTTATAAGATATATAAAGTAAGTGATCATAGGAGTCGAATTGATCGAAATGAGAGCGTTTTAGCGCTCGTTTGGTTTTAGTATGTTGTATTTTATCCAAGTGACTTAAAATTGATCCTATAAGAGAAATATAAGTGATGGAGCCCATGTAAGTATGTGATTAATGAGTGGAGTGGATTGGAGCCCCTTTAAGGGAATTTTGTCGCATTTTAGCGCTAGACAACTCCGTGGGGCGTCGGAGTATTCCGTTGGGATCCTTGAAGTGTAAAGAGGCTAGGGAGCATTTCTAAATGTTATAAATAAGGGGTGAAATCAGATTTAGCAAATGATTTAAGGAAAGCAAAAATTCGGCGTTTTGGCGTCACTAGGTCCCGGTGAACATTTAAGTGGCATAAATGGATTCAAGGGGCGTATAGGAGTGTGTGAATATGTTAAGTAGCTAATTACAGTTGCCTGCCCTGTTTGGTATCCTTACTCATCAATAGCGTTATATAATAGTGAATGGAAGTGTTTTGGCGGTTGTTGAATACTTGTTGCAATTGTTTTGTAAATACCACGCAACCGGAAGAATAGTTGCTTTACTTGGCGTCCGGATCAATTTGGAGTAGAAAGAAGGTATGTAAAACTTTCTTACCTTTGTGGCATGGACTAGTATTTAAAAATTCCTACCGCTTGGCATGAGATCGTATAAAGAGCTTTCCTATATTTTTGGCATGAGTTAGCA
>JAOTQR010031036.1:0-16164 GCA_025774065.1 Solanum ossicruentum | reverse complement strand
AGCCACCAACAGTAACGACTCCTGCACCACCTCCTATGGTATGGGCTCCTCCTCCAATCTAAGCCTCTTTAGGGTCGGCTCTGGGTCATCACTATGGTCAAGGGGCCTCTTCCCATGGACGTTTGGACGGTCGCTAGCCACTCGAATGCCTTATCATCTGCTAGCATGACCTCTAGGGTTGCAATAGGAGCTGCTAACATTTGTAATAATTAGGCCTTAAACTTGGCCAACTCCTCAGTTACAATACTCATCTCAGTGGTTCCAGCTCCCTCAAGTCACCCCTGGACTCTCGCCTCGATGACATCCATTCGGGCATCCATCACCCTAACTTTTTCATCTAGCAGATCATGAGTGAAGACTTCATCCTCTCCTCGGAGTCCCGTACAGTTTGGTCAACCCATTGTCGGACCCGTGATGATAAAGTGTAAAGTTGGACTCTACTATAGCCACCCTGCGTAATAATGCTTGAAAAGCAACAACAAAAATAATAGAATCTGAGTATTGGATGATGGTGTGGACTCAATCTCCACAGCTGGCGTGGGCTCTGTAGCAACTGGAGTAGTGCCGGTAGTAGCTGGAGGTGCACTATGAGTCATAGGCTCTACTGGGTAATGTCTCTAAAATCAGAGGAGTTGCTCGTAGTAAGGCCACTGGTTTCTCGTCAACCTTTATCAGGATGGGATCCCTAGTGCATGTGGCCTCTACATAAGCGTCCCTATGGGGGTGGATAGGAACACCTGCTGCACTACATAATCAATGAATTAGGATGAGGTGTTCTTTCGAGCTGCAGCCTCGTGAATTTGCTCAAAATAATCAGACCCAATCTATAACATAACCAACTAGAATGCTGTCCAACAACATCGATCTCTCTAGGGTGATCACATTATCCGTAAAGGTTGGTCTAATGCACCAACGGGTAATGGACCACCAAAACTTGGCCCAGAATGAGAGGCAAGCTTTCATAATAGGATCTGCGTGGTTTGTGACCCACGTCGGCTCAACACCCGGCTCACAAATCTAACTGGCAATCTACTGCAGAAGCTCTGTCCTGGTGCCGATGTCCCTCGTAGTCACCGCTCTCATTTTATCAATACGACCGTTGTACTCTATGGTAGACTGAGGTACTTAGTAAGTAGGCCCAAACTGAACTTGTCGGATCGTCTCATCCGAGATATCAACCTTCCTTCCCTGGACTGTCACCACCCATAGCCTGGGCTGCTCAATCAACTTCTTATTCTTTGGCAACCCCATGCGGAGTGTAGAAAGACATGCCACATAGAATTCATGGACCATGTAAGGGGCATATTTGCCCAGCTGTTGTGTGGTCCATCTTAGTTTGTGCTCATCTAGCCCATAATCCAGTCCGGGCACTCTGTGTAATCTAGAGGCATTCAATCTGGACTCCTCATGAAACTAGCGGACCAGTTTTCCTTGCCCCCTTGGCTCTAACCCCTGGTCAAAAATTTCTTTCACACCCCAACACACCATCTGCAATCGGTTGGGGGTTGGGACCGGACTTCCTCCTGTTGAGTCTAGGAGGTGCTCTCCAACTCCGACTCTGAACCTGAGTCTGAGGGGGTCATTTGAGGTAGGCTGCTATTCTACCTGTCCCCATTACCCTATTATTCCTCCTCTTGAAACTAGGTTGAACTGCTTACTTCTATGGGCGTCTATGCTGCAAGTGCCCGGGTCTGGGGTCTATTGGCTTTGGGTATACCCTGACTTTGTGGACTTCTACAGAGCCCTCGGATTGCTCAGTCTCAGAGGATTGATCCATCAACCTTCGTTGGAGAGTTTGAATTGCCTATTTGTCTTTTGGGGCATTTAATCTGCAAACCAACCAAATAGCAATATATAAGTTCAAGATGTTTGATCCATTAAAACAGATAACAAAGAACAAGAAACAAAAACAAATAAAAAATAGATAGTCACTGATATAACTGCAGGTTTGCAGATACGAGAACCAAAAATCCCATAGAAATGCTTTTTGATCTCAGATACGAGGCACAGTTACGACTCGTAGGAGAACCAACGAGTCGTAGTCTGGGCTTGTACCTATTTTCAGAAACATTTTTTAGAATTCAGATAAGCTTACGAGACCCTCATTATGAGTCGTAGCAGGCACTATGAGTCATATGTGAGTCTCATATAAGAAACTTGAAGGAACCACAGATGAATGATGCTTGCTACGAGGGACGACTATGACTTGTATCTTACGAGTTGTAGGAGTGCCTTGTAGCTGACTGCAGAAGGCATCTATAGTGCCTAATATTTTCCCATTCAAAGTACCAACCTAACACATTATTCAACTGACGTGGCACACAATAATAATATCAAATACTTGACACATATGGAAACCCTCAATAACATCAGAAATTTAGAACAACCATAATCCCTAAGAATAGTATTCATTTTAACAGTACTTCAAACATACCAAAAACAAGATACTTTCCAATCTTACATGTGATATAAACAGGACATTCAATAGAAATGCAATTGTAATTCAGGTCATCAATCAAGTCCAACAGGGAAAAGCGTATGAAATAGACCCACACCTCCTAAATTCCAATTTCCAACAATAATGTAGACCATGAGTGGGCACAGTCACACACTATATTCAATGAATCACAATTATCGCATTCACAATCATCCACTTAAAATTCTAAAAAGATTTTGATTCATAACTCAAATCTTCAAAACATAAAAACCTTAGGTTGGAAATCTAGATAAAATAGTACCACATGGCTTGATTATAAATGATTACCCCAAGCATAGACTCATATAAGGAATAAGCTCACTACAAAAGAGTGTAAAATTTAACCGCGGAGCTTACCAATCAATTGGAGAAGTTAACCAACACAAGGGAAATCAAAAACCACAACGAAAACCACAGGAATAGTGACTTCGCTGGAATCTTCGTCGGAAAATGACATAGGTAGCCGTGGTTATGATCAGAAAAGTGTTTAGGGTTTTTCATCACTTAGGGATTGGAAGAAATGAAGTTTATGGTTCAATTTTTATTTTGACCCCCTTTTATAAATGAAACCGTGTCAGAATCTTTAAAACTATAGATCGGGGCTATGAGACCCCGACAACAAGTCGTAGGCTGTCCTACGGCTCGTTTGTCCCAGTCTCGTAGCAAACCCAACACTTGCAAAAATTCAGAATCCATACCTGGATACTACGAAAACCTTTTACGACTCGTAGAAGACTGTACAAATCATAAGGTTGGCTCGCAGTATATGCGCCAACTTCTAACACTCATTGATTCCCTCTACGATGCATGACTACAAGTCGTAGTGAGGACCTACGACTAGTAGGCCTGATTGTAGAGGCTGCTCTAAGTGCTATTTTTCAGATCTTCAGTTCTTCAATTTTCACCTGCAAATCAAATCTCAAAATACAACAATTTCCAAATATTACTACTGCACCAATGTCTTTCAACATAAAAACAAACTCACACCTTCTACCTATGAATCTAAACAACCAAAAACACTTAAAAAAAGCCAACAATTATAACAAATGCTTGGGTTGCCTCCCAAGAAGTGCCTTGTTTAACGTCATGTCTCGACTTTGTCATCGTCCTTCATCAACTATCATCTAGAGTCCACACCTCACTCTTGCACTCATCTAGGTGTTTCATGGATTGACAAATATTGAACACAACCTCTGCATCATTAACCCTAAACCACAGTTGACCCAAATACATATCCACTAGTGCCAGAAATGGTCTCCCAAGATGATGGGCAACTCAAAATCAACTTTGCAATCAAGGATCATAAAATCCGTTGGAAAGATGAATTTATCAACTTTAACAAGCACATCCAAAAGTATTTCCTCTGGCTTTTTAAATGTTCGATCCACCATAAGCAACCTCATTCTTATCGGGGTAGGAGTACCAAGGCCATGCTTTTTGAATATAGAAAGAGGCATTAGATTAATGCTCGCTCCTAAGTCACACAATGCTCTTGCGAGCTCAACATCACCAATGGTGCAAGAGATAGTGAATGCACTAGGGTCCTCTTGTTTTTGCACAAGGCATTTGGTCATAATAACACTACATTGTTTGAGTTCTTATGAGAACTCTTGGCTCAAAGTGCATTTCTTGGTCACCAAATCCTTCATGTACTTGGCATACCTGGGCTTTTTCTCCAAAGACTCTAGAAAGGGAATGTTGATTGAGAGTTGCTTCAATATTGAGAGGAAGTGTTTGAATTTACCCTCCTCTTCCTTTTTCTTAAGCCTTTGATAGAAGGAAGGAGGGGGGGGGGTTTGGGAATTGATTTCAATTTCTCGTGCTCCCGTGCCTCTTCTTGTTGCATCCAAACAACTTTCAGATCTTTTCCCTTAACAAAGACTTCACCATCAAGATCCTTCTCATCAACTTCATCCATAATTACCAGCATAGCGGGATCTATGGTGCTCTTGCCACTCCTAGTCATCACCATCATGAAATGCCCTTCATTCTTTGGGTTTTGAAATATATTTCTTGGTAGGGTGCCCTTTTGGTGTTAGTTCAATTGTAAAGAAACTTGCCTGATTTGTCGTTCAAGTTGCTTAATTGCCATTGAGTGAGACTCTAATTTTTGGTTAATACTTGAAATATCCGCTTTCATTCCCTTTAAAGTCTCATCTTGGTGGTAGGCTCGCTTCAACAACTTTTCAAACTTTTCTTCAATCCTGGAGTTGCTTGATCCGGTATCACGATTATGAGGTGGCACATAAGGACCATTCCTGTTGCCCTCTCTTCTTCCCCACTCGGTATCTGACACTTTTTCTCTTTCATAGTATCTGCCCCGATTGTCTTTATACATCCCATCACTTGTGAAGTTCCGACCTTGATTCCCATACCCTTGCCTCCAATATTCCGAATTAGACCCTTGGGGGTTTTCCCAAAAACCGTCATTTGGTTGCTTACAAAACATGCATCCTCATCAAAAAATGGATCATAGGTCGGAGCCTTCGGAGGTTGGTGAGTGACTGCCTTACACTTGCTTGATTTTGCTTTAAAACCAAGTCCATACTAGTGCAAAGTTGAGCAAGTTGCTCCATGATCTCTTCGTTTACCTTTGCTTGCTCATTATTGGTGTTAACAGCATACGAAGGTTTCATCACACCTTGCTTTTGTTGACCCCATACTCTATTTATTTTGACCACTTTCTCCATCCTTGCGACTATCAATGCAAAAGGTTGGTCCAGAAACATACCTCCCATGGTTGTGTCAGCTCAAGCTTGACTATTCTCATCAAGCACCCGAGAGAAAATCTCAACCAAGGCATCATCAACAATCTTGTGATCAAGGACCATCCTCAAGCATTTAGTAAACCTCTCCCATGTTGTGCTAGTAGAATCACCCGACAACTGATCAAAGTTGTTGATTTGGTCCTTGAGCTTCAACTTCTTAGATCTTGGGAAATATCTTTCAAGGAATACTCTTTGAAGCTCATCCCAACTTGTGATAGTACCCAAAGGAAGCTCGGACAACCATGCAGTTGCATTGCCAGTCAATGATAGTGGAAACATTCTTAAACCAATAGCATCAAGAGAAAGGTTTTGTGTCCCCATGACACTCTTGCAAACAAACACCATATTTTGAAGATGATGGAGGAATCCTCTAAAGGTAGCCCAGTGAATAGTCCGCGATTTTGGAGCATTTAGAGCATTTGGAGCAGTCCACTTGATACCGTGAACTTAGTATCTGCCGATAAAGGAGGTAATACTATAGCACCGGTAATGTCCAAAGCCATAGGGTTCAATCGATATTGATTCCATCCATAAGTGTTTTCGTTGAAGTCCCTGAGCTATAGACTGTTACTCCTTTGTTGTAGATTCTTATCTTTTCCCATATCCTCATTCGTATCCATATCCTCCTCAACTTCAATATCCTCATTCACTTGAGCCATTCTTCTAGGTAGTCGGTGGATCTCCAAATTTAATGGAGCTAAGGGATTGCTTTGGCTCTTTGTGTTGGGCATACAACTTAGTACACCCTGCAAATAAATTCAAACAACAAAAACAAAAAAAAACAAAAGTAAAGTACACGAGACTCTAGAAATCAATACTAGAACTAATAAATAGTGAAACCAAATAAAAAAGTAGCCGTATTGCCTGGCAACGACACCATAATTTTTGACATCTTGATGTTTATGCTCCAATAAGAAAGCGATCATTGTTAACAGTTAACCTAACCAAAGGTTAGGATCGAATCCACAGGGAGTACATGGCTTGACGACAAGATTTCATACTAATCATTTCAAGCATCACTAACTAAAATCTCTAAATGGGGGGGGGGGGTTTGTGATTCAAAAACAAAAATAGAATTACAACTGTACTACTACACAGGAAAACACTCAATTTTAGGGACAACTTGGGAATTGTGTTCCCCATTGTTCGTTGACTTGACTACCCTAGGTAACATAACCACAATTGAAGATTAGCATTTAGGATGGTAACTTAGGTTCTTCCAACCCTCTTGTGAAGGTGAAGGTCGAATTTCACCATTGTTCTTGGTCGACAACCATGGTGTGCCAACTAACCATTACCAATTGTCCCAGTCAACCTCCCCTTGGTCAAGTTCGGTTGATTAGACGAGAATACATTGATCGAATCCTGTCATCTACTTCCCTTCCCTATTTATCACTACCTTGGTTGGGATCCTGATAGTAGGCGGGGTTTAGTGTTGGCCACCACCAAACAATAATCATAATTAAGAGAAATAGACAATATATGCAAAACCCCAATCATAGAAATGTGATAAACCTAGGTTATCTCAAGTCAAGTACCCATGTTCCCACAACCCCAGGTTGTGGGTGCTTAGCCACTCATGGCTAAGGCAAAACAAGCAAAAATGCACATACAAGTCATAAATGAGAGTTTTACCAACAACAATGAAGAAAGTAGGAACCACAAGTTGCAAACCCACAAGCTTGATTGATCAACAGTGAGTATAAGGCAAGATTTGCAATCCCCAAGATGGGTTTTCCAAGAGAAAACAATAAACTAATCTAAAAAACTAAGAAAGGATTCAAAAGATGATTGTAAAATGTCTCCTAGTCGAACTCTCTTCTAAAACCCTAAATTATGTATAGTATTTACAAAATAACCCTAGAATATATACAAAAAACACAGTTGGTAGCTGATAAGTCTCGGAAGTATGACTCGAAGGATGACATATGAGTGATAGTCGAGGTCTCGTACCGGGTTCTTGGCATCTTCGACTAAATCGGTATGACCGATAAGTATGAGTCATTATTTGAGCTACAACTTGAATATTCTTCTCGTAGTCTTGGTTTTTAATTTTTGGTCCAACATGTTGGCTCTCTGATTCCTACTACGATTCCACCTATACAAGTCATAGAGAAACATACGACTCATAGGATGGCCTCGTAGGGGTGACCTTCAGTTAGATGATTTCTGAATTTTTGATTCTGATTCTTGCTATGACGCACCCTACAACTCGTACCTTGGGCTAGGACTCGTAAATGTGTTCCTATGTCCTAAACTTCAGCAAAATCTACAACTTTTCTTCAAAAACGTGCCAACTTAACTTTTCCGCAAGAAAAACATAGAAACACATAAAACCATAAAAAGTTACATTAAAAACTCAAAAAATATCTTTAGGCGTCAAATGTACTGTATTTTGATAGAACATCAGTTACCAAGTGTTGGTGGGTTGATTTACATTAAGTTTTCTCACATGATTTCACTCTTGAATTGTATGATTTTGAACTAGCATTGCACACCCGCCAAGTGTTTGATAAAATGTCTGGTTAAGGATTCTTGAGTTATTGATGTTCTTTTGCATGGCTTATGAGCTAAGTAACTTTATGATGATGAAAGGAATGTATGAATGAGTTGTTCTCTTGAAAAGTATCTATAGTATTGCAAGTTAACCACACCTTGTTGAGGGGGTGCTATGCCTCAATCGCCTTATTGGGGGATCGTAAGCCTGTTCTACCAATTGAGGCATAGATACCTCAATCACCTTTTCAGTGGTTGGTAACCCATACACCAATTGAGGAGTAGATACCTCAATCGCCTTGTCAGGGATGGTAAGCTCATACTACTAATTGAGGGGTAGATACCTCAATCGCCTTCCAAGGGGGTGGTATGCCTTGGATTCCAAGTACTAGTTTGTTTGGTCTATGATAATGGTCTCTTTTTACACATGCATTATATTCTATACAAGCATGATTTACATCAAGCATCGATCATGCATGCCATGTTGCTTATATACTATCTCTTGCTTATGTATATGCATTATGAGTATATTACCTATCTTTTGTTGCATTGCATCCTACATACTTAATATATTCAAATGTGCTAATGCATACTCTATACCTACATGATGATACCATGTAGGAATCATAGCCACTAATGATCATCCTCCATGTAGGTAGTTGGTGATCTTGAGAATAGCTATTAGTGATTCCTCAAGTTCGGGGACACTAGCTTTGCACTCCTACTTTTTTATTTCTTATGTTAAACTTGATACTAAAAGAGTGAGCCCGAAAACTGTCTTAGCCCCTGCCCAATATATGTTAGAGGTGTTGTTGGACAAATTATGTAATTATGCTTTGAGCTTTGACTCTTTTGATGATTTATGCTATTAAAGACTTTCTTTAGTCCCTTTTATCCTTGTTTATATTCTCTTATTGTTGTTTACTTTGCTTCTGCAACTAAGGATGTATAATTGATATGCTAAGAGGTTTGTTTGGGGTCCCTTTGGGTTCCCATTTGTCGTGTCACATCTAGGCCCTAGGCTTGCGTCGTGAGAAAGTTAATATCAAGAACCATGCTAAGCCCTTGGTATGGCACAATAATTGAGCATTCATAAGCATTGAATTAATAAAAACAAATTAAAAGAAAACCAATAAAGGTCTAAGCATAATATCATAAAGAAAAGGTTAAAAACTTATAGAATCAACATACTTTGTCCAACAATGCTTCTAAATACTAGACTTGGCAGGGATAAGACAACTCCCTAGCTCACCCTTATTGAAAGTAAAATAAAAGTAGACTCATAATGTCTCAAATGACAAACGTAAAGCTAGAATATAAAGTTTTGTCCCCAGAATCATGAAGACTAACAAGATTCAAAATTGAAATTAGAATCTAGCCAAGAGTGTGAGGAGGACGATGGTCGCCTGACCTATATTATGATATAATGTAAGTATAAAATATATGTTAGTATGTCTTAGTATACTAAATATGTAGGCAGTTCATGAAATATAAAGCATGAAATGCAATAACCAAGTCAAGAACATAATGGAGTGTAAGACGTGAAAACATAAGTAAACATGTGTGTGGTCAATGCGTAAATTAATCATAGGTGATATTATATAACATATCATAGAAAATATACAATGTGGGGATTAATCGTAAAGATAATAAGACCACATGAGCTATACCATGGAATTCCAATGTCTACTCGTACATCAGGAAAATGGAGCCTTACTTGCCAAGGTAAGACTCCTACCCGCTAAGGGAGTGTCATAATCATAGTGCTATGTGTTGGATTCACCAACTAGGTCATGTCAGCAACATAAACCTAGGTTGGCAACATAGTAATGAGGCTAAAGACTTTATAAAAAGACTTTGTAGGTCGAGCTCCCACATAAAGACTCAATCAATGCTAAATCAAATTCAACAAAATACATAACATAAACATAGGTCATACTTGCCTTAAAAATCACAAATCATACTTGTCATAAAATCATAATTCATACTTGTTATAGTGGAAAGATAAGTCAAGTAAATCGATCCAATTCAAAAAATCCTTTCATGGAGTAGCTCATTTTCATAATTGTAATATGGGTGCATACCTTCTATCATTACAATTATTATCAATTTAGGATCTTAGGTCACCCTATACATGAACTTACTTGCATACTTGAAACCTCCAAAATCATAACTTGTCCTAAATTTAGGGCAAGTATGGGTTAACCATCAATGAACATCAAATCATGTAACAAAGTAAATTCATGCATTATCATGTAATTTGAGACTCTTTGAATCAAAAGTGGAGGATATTCAATTACAATTTCATAAAATCCTAGTTAGCATGTAGGAGAAATCACTTGAAATTCATATAATTCATGCAATTAAACATAGCTCATGCATAATTTAATAGAAATGTAAAACATACAATAGTATACATGAAATTTGAATTGAAATTGTAAAAACGCCATGGACAAAAGGGCACATGTTTATTTGATAATTAATTCTCTTGGTGCATATTACCAAGGTGCCAAGTGTTAATAGAGAATATCCTCTAATGGCCTGTGGATGACATTTCTCACTCACAGACCCACCTAAAATGGTCACCCCTACTACTAAAGAGGCTCAACAGCTTTCACCTCTCATATTGGAAGATTCTTTCTTGAGAAATTTCAATTTATTGCAGAGGAAAATGAATAGAGTAGCTTAGAAGATCAGACCCACTTAGATGTTGCTGAGAAACTTACTTTGAAGAGGCGACTAAAATTTTCTAAAGCTGGTACATCTACACAACCTAGTCCTAAGACTCAACCGTTAATGGGAAGAACTTGAATTTCATTCCCCCAGTGATTAACGGGAGTGTTCTTACAGTTATAATTGAAGAGGAAGACATATGTATATAAGTCAACAAATGAGAAAATGCATTAATAGGGTATGCCATTGGGGTTCATCCTTATGAAAAGAAAATGATGGACTACGTTAAGAATGTTTGGGATTTTGTTGATATTCTGGAGATTCTATATGATAATGATATGTATTATATTTTAAAATTTCAATTTACTTTTGATAAGAAAAGCGTGATACAAGTAGGACCATTTTTTTCGAAGATAAACCACTGATCTTCAGGAACGGGGAATTGAACTTTTAATTTAATGTTGATATGTTACTCATATTCCTATATGGATTAAATTTCCTAGATTGCTTATAGGATATTCATCTAGTAAGACATTGAGCAAGGTTTCTAGTTCTATTGGGGTACATTTGTGTATAGATATATACACTATTACTGCTAAAAAGATCTCATATGTCAGAATCCTTATTAAGGTAGCTATTCAAATAACCTACCACTATGGACCTTGGAATGTACATTGAACATGAATGGAGACCCAAATTTTGCAGTCACTATTAAGGATAGGATACAAAGCGGATGAATATGGTAAAAACATTCTTTCTGGGAGATAAGATAGAGAATGAGCAAATATTGAAATATGGATGGCCAAATTATATAGGGAATAGCGATGGAGAATGGAAATATAAGAAAATAAGATGGTAGAAGGAAAAGACTTATTGCTATATGGAAACTAAATGCCCTTCAATTCATATCAATTCATGACTTGTTAATGATGTGGCAGAGACAAGTTTAGAGGTACCATCTAAACAACCACCAGAACTAGATCGGGGCCAAAGAAGTGGAAAGCAACATATAGATGAAAGTTTGGATGATAGATGAATGATATAATGCAGGGATATAGGGATAGTGTTGGCAACTATATGTCATTCAGTCATACTTGATCACTTCTATGAATAACATAAGAGGCCTTAACCAAGGATATAAATAGAAGGAGGTAAAACTCCTTTTGAACAAAAAAGAATTGATTTTTTTCTTTGTCTTGAAACTATAGTTAAGGAGAACAAAGAATATCTAATTAATAAGAAGGTAGCTCAAGGATAGTAGAGTGTTCATAATTATAATGCAGGTGCTAATGGTAGGATATGGCTATTGTAGAGAGCACATTTGAAGCTCAATTTATTTACATGAACAACATATACACTTCATGGTTAAAGATCCAAGGATACAGATCAACCTCTACATTACTATTGTTTATGCCGGAACTGAAATTGAAAAGAAAGCGAGTTTATAGACTGATATGAAAAAAATCACAGTATAGCATCAACTTCATTTGGCATTAAGTGGAGGATTTTATAGTGCACTGGATCAAATGATAAGATAAGGTCTCTAGTCACTCTAAGGAGGTCCAGGGTCTTTAAAATGTCCTTGATACATTGTAGTAAACTACTATTAGAGCTATTAGATTGCACTTCACTTACTATAATAAATAACATAGAAATAATAGAGTAGATAGTAAATTGACTGGGCCTTTGATATTATGCATTAGTTGAGTTAGTGTAGGTATGTGGAAGCTGAATATCTGAGTCCTTCTATATTAGATCATTCACCTATTTTGGTTGAGTGTAAGTAACATCATAAAATCTAACCCAAACAATTAAGATTCTACACCAACATAATGGAGCATACTAATTTTGTTGCTATACTAAGGAGTGCTTGGGGGAAGTGAAAGAAATTATACAATGAAGCAGGTATAGGAGAAGCTCAAGATGTTTAAGTCTAAGCAACATTATAAAGTCCACACCAAACCATTCAGATTCTACACAAACATAATGGAACATCCTAATTTTGTTACTACACTGAGGAGTGCTTCGGGTGAAGTTAAAGAAATTGTACAATTAAGCAGGTATGGGAGAATCTCAAGAAGTTTAAGCTATGGAGTATTGAGTATAAATGTCATGAATCGAGCCTAGGTCCTAGGTGCAACATGACGATTGGGAAACCCAGAGGTGACCCAAATGAGCCTCTTAATCTATCTTGTGCACATCCTTAGTTGTCACGACCCAAGCCTACGGCGTAGATATGACATGGCCCATGGTGAACCCAAAAGGACCCTAAGCAAACTTCTTAACATATCATTACACAACCTTGGTCGCGGAAGAAATAAAATAACCATAAGAGATAGTAAATAGGGATAAACGGGGCAATGGGACATCTTTCATATCATAGAACATCATAGTTTCAAAGAGAGTCAAGGCTCATAACACAATTACATAACCTATCCAATAACACTTTTATACTGGATATACCCTTATAGTCAAGCATATAATAAAAAAGAAGTCTTTATACATAGCATAAGATCAAATACATTATCCCCGAAGTTGAGGACTCATCATTTGCTTTGTAGAGAAATTGTACTTTCCACGTGGAGGAGGAGGATAATCAAGTGGGGCTTTAGTTCCTACAAAGTAACATCATGCAGGCATAGAGTATGCGTTACTACGTTTGAATGTAGTAAGTATGTAGGATGCAATGCAATAAGAGATAGGCAACATAATCGAAATGCATATTTAGCCAACAAGTGAGCATATAGCAATATGGCATGCATGACCAGTGCTTGTAGTAAAACATGCTTAGAATATATACATATGTAGGAAGAGACCATTTTTAGTAACCAAGGCCGACCACCTCTTTGGCGAGGCAATTGAGGTACAAACTCCCCAAAATGGTTACATGGGCTTATTACCTCCCGAGTGAGGCAATTGAGGTTCAAACCCGCCAACATGATTGCAAAGGCCTATTACCTCTCGAGCAAGGTAATTGAGGTACAAACCCTCCAATATGATTGCAGGGGCCTACTACCTCCCGAGCGAGGCAATTGAGGTACAAACCCCCCAATATGGTTGCATGGGACTACTACCTCACGAGAGTGTAAATAAAGATACAAATCCCCTAACATAGTTGCATGGGCCTACTACCTCCCGAGGAGGCAATTGAGGTACATACCCCCCAACATGGTTGCATAGGACTACTACCTCCCGAGAGTGTAAATAAAGGTACAAATCCCCCGACATAGTTGCATGGGCCTACTACCTCCCGAGGAGGCAATTGAGGTGCATACCCCCCAACATGGTAGTTCAGGCCTACTACCTCCCAAAAGAGGCAATTGATCAACTTCCAACACTATAGATACTTTTCATGAAATCAACACATTTATACCATCCTTTCATTACCATAAAATCATACAAGTCATAGATCATGCAATAGATCATCAATGGCTCAAGAACCCTAAATCGGACATTTTATCAAACAAATAATGGGTGTGAAATACTAGTGTAAAACCATGCAATTAAAAAAGTGAAATCATACAAGAAATTTTGAAATAAATCATTTTAGGTAAAAAGGAAGCTTGGGCACCATGGGTGAAAGGATCCAATGGTTGAAACCCACATACCTTAGCTTTGGGGAATTATTAATGAAGATTGGAAATGGAGAACGAAGCTTGAGTGAAATCCTTATGAGCCAAAAGAGTTTTGAGACTTGAAATTTAGGGTGAGATATTTGTCTATGTGTTTGAGAGAGTATCGGGAAATGTCTTGTCTGATATGAAGGTGAAATATCGTTAAGTACAGGTATTTTTACACATGGGAAGACTTAGGCCCAAGACCAAAATGTCTTGGACCGAACAAGAAAACTGCACAAAAAATGTACTGAGATGCGCCCTTGGCGCATCATGCCTTGGGCGCAAAATCTCAATGGAAATCATTTTTTAGAAAACTAAAATTGTGATTCGTTTGCTCTAAGATCGGGGTTAGATCCATTCCCTCTCAAATTTGCCCCCGATCAAGAATATAAAGTTGAATTTTTGATATCACATACGAATTTTGAGATATATGGAAATTATGATTCCAGGAACTTTCGAGGCACATTTTCGTGCACTTTTTGGGGTAATTTCAATATCTTCCCCTTGGGAACATTCGTCCTCGAATATGAAAAAAACATACATGAGAAGGGTAATCATGAAGAAACCACTTTATGCTCAAAATGAGCAATATCAGAAACGATGGTATCTCCAATTATAGCCCCTGTGGGATGTAAAATATCAGCCCCAGTAAGAATGCAACAATACACTTAAACACTATTTTCAAAATCCTGACATAAGTGCAAAAATCATCATGAACTTGTAAACGTAAATATGAATACTTGCAAATGACATAGGGGTTGAAACATAAGATTTAGAATCACATAGGGGACTTATAATTAGTACCTTAGGCTTGAGTAGAATGGAAGATATAAGGATATCGCTTTTGCATGTCCGCTTCGGCCTCCCATGTAGCACTTTCGACTTGTTGATTCCTCCAAAGGGCCTTAACGGAAGCAACATCCTTGTTCCTCAACCTCTTTACATGTCTATCCAAGATATCTACTAGAACTTCTTAGTAAGTCAAGTTATCTTCAACAACCCCCACAACATCTAATGGAACAATAGTATTTGGATCACCCACACACTTCCTCAACATGGATACATGGAAGACCGAATTAACCTAGTCCATTTCACTAGGAAACTCCAACTTATATGCCACCTTACCATTCCACCTCCTCACCCTATAAGGACCCAGAAATCTTGGACTTAATTTATCCTTCTTACGAAAATGAACCACACCCTTCATGGGTGACACCTTCAAATAGACCTAATCATCAACTTTGAATTCAAACTCTCTTCTCCTCATGTCGGCGTAGGACTTTTGACGACTTTGGGTTGTTTTCAACCTTTCTCTAATCAATCTTACCTTATCCATATCCTCTATAACCAGATCCAGACCCAACAAAGCCATCTCTCCCACTTCAAACCACCCAAATGATGATCTATAACATCTACCATTGAGGGCCTCAAAAGGAGCCATACCAATGCTAGAATGGTAGCTACTGTTATAAGAAAATTGAATCAATGGAAGATAATCATCCCAACTACCCTTAAACTCCAAAATATAAGCCCTAAGCATATCCTCAAGAGTTTGAATAGTTTTTTTCGACTTGGTCATCTGTTCGAGGGTGAAAGGTCGTACTAAGCTTTACATTGGTACCAAGACCCCTTTGGAAGGACCTCTAAAAGTGTGAAGTGAATTGAACACCACGATCTGATATGATAGACAAGGGCACACCAAGCAATCTTACCAACTCATGAATTCAACATAATCATTGGCCCCATAAGTAGTCATAACCGGTAGGAAATGAGCCGACTTTGTCATCCTATCAATCGCAACTCATATAGAAACAAAACCCTTTCTAGTCTTAGGTAATCCGTCCACAAAATCCATGTTAATCTCATCCCACTTCCAAGTAGGAATCTTTATGTATTGGGTTAAGCCACCCGGCCTTTCGTGTTCAGCTTTGACTTGTTGACAACTGTGGCAACCGGATACAAATTTGTCAATGTCTCTCTTCATACCTCCCCACCAAAACACATTCCTCAAATCCCTATGCATCTTGGTAGAACCTGGGTGGATAGAATAGGAAAAATTATGAGCCTCATCAAGAATCTTCTCTCTCAAGTCATCAACACAAGGCATACATAACCTACCTTGGTACCTAAGGGC